>DWFC01000599.1:0-10333 GCA_018247075.1 Hasora chromus | reverse complement strand
AATCTCTGTTTCATGTCCCATGACAATCACGTGTTTCACAATAACATGCAATTAATCAATACGATCTGATAATTTAATAACTCTGATGAGGCTAATTGTTCGTAATAATCGTTTCCAGAGTCAGAGACCCGAAAACTCTGTGATGCAAGCGTTGGAGTCGCTTAATGACACACAAGTGAATGACTTCCTCAGTGGGAAGTCTCCCCTGAACCTGACCATGAGGCTGGGCGACCACATGATGCTGATTCAGCTCCAGCTGTCCACACTTAACTCTGGTTCTTCAAGTAATTCCCGGTCCCTCAGGACCTCCACCCCAACAAAAAGCTCTACTGTGATTCGTCCAAAGTGTGACACCAGAGAAACTTCAAGCCCACAGGTAACCTTACAAAAGCCCGCACACAATGAAAACACTGTTCTAGAAAGTGATACAACTAAACAAACAGAAGATGACAAAGATGCTATACAGAAAAAGAATCTGGAAATGCTAGAAAATGCCTCACAATTTATTGATAATTTGTACAGATCAGTGACTGAACAGAGAATGCAAGTAGATAAACCTAAGGTTCCTGAAGACAAAGAAGAGGCTATGGACTCTTCAAATGTGACATTATCTGAAGTGTCTGATACCTCTACAGGGAAGGAGCAGTCCACTATCAAGTCTCTATCTAATCTAGTATCTAGTCCAATAGACCCATCAACCTCTCAGGAAAGGGACATGGAGATTTTTGCAAATTCTGTTAAAAGTACTCTGTTAGATTTATTATCAAGGGGCAAACTGGGTAATGATGTGTTACCTTCAACAAGTGCCACAAGCGACAAGCCCAGCCCCTCTACGTCTTCCCACACTCCAGAAAACATGCTGAGTGATGACAGTGACAACTTCACTGACCAAAGTTCATTCCTTGCTGAAAGCACTATTGATGAGTACCCAATGGAGAATTTATTTAACAGTGCAGTAGACAAAGGCTTGTTTGAAGAACAAGATGAATCCATGATGGACAGGGAAATATCAAACTTGGCAACAACAAGTCATGGGACCCAAGAGTCCGCAGCCGGCACATTACCTTCTTTCCAAAGTTTAAATGAACCATTAAAAAATAAAAGATTCCAATATTTACTTCACAAGAATTCCAAATTTAAGCATCCCATGGGCCAGGCAAAGCAGAAAGCATTTATGCAGTCTGTAGCAAAGCATCATAAAAAGAGAATCCAAGCACGACAAGAAACCAATTTATCACAACCATCTACCTCTAAAAGTGATCCATTTGTAAATACAGCAAGGAAACCTGTGCCACAAACCATTGCACAAGTTGAGGATGGAAGCACTCCATCAACATCAAAGCAAATACCATTCAGAGCTCCAGAAGCACCCAAAAAGCCACAACGGGACTCACCAACACCACCAGTAGACACAAAAGCTCTTATAGAAGCTTCAAAGAATTTAACCCAGAAACTAAAGAAGTTATCGAAGGAGGTACTAACTAACAAAATTGATCTCAGATCGTCCGAAGAGACGGTACGATCAAAGATAGGTCCCGGAGCAGTGATTGAATCAATGAAGCATCATGGCAAAGGAATATATTCTGGAACTTTCTCCGGCACACTGAATCCAGCTCTTCAGGACAGGTAGGTTTGTTATTGTTTGTTGCTATGTTTTATAAGGGTTATAAGTAGGGAATAGAGGCAGAGCTCGGTTGAGCCCAAATTGCATTTTCAGCGAAGTTTTTATTACAAAATTAGCAAATCATGTGCTTACAAATTTTTGTACCAGTTACCTACAAATGTTTTGTTAGTGTGTATGCTTTTTTTGTTTGTTGAATGTTTTTTTTCGTTTTGATTTTGAATGTTGTTGTTCTTTGTTTTTCATAATTAAATATATATTTGAATTTGCCCCATAAAATGCTTCAAAGCGTTTAAAAATCACTGAAATCATAAAATATTTTTTTTATTTGTTTCAATTTTAGAATAAACCAGTTTGGAAATTGTTGTAATAAAAATAATTATACTATATCTGAAAACAAACTTTTTTAAAACAGTTTTCTACTTTGCTTCATTTATATAAAAAAATGGTTTATGGCAATATGTTTCAGATTTAGAATGTTATGTTAATAGTACATAAATTGTCAAACATTATATTTATTTTTTGGTAATATAGCAAATAAAGCATTGTATATGTTGGTATAAACAATTCTTATTGATATTCTTTCAGATATGGCCGACCGAAGCGAGACATATCCACGATTATTCACATACTAAATGACCTCCTCTGCGCCACACCAGCTATTGCCTTGTCACAGGTAACTAAATCACCCATTACAGTGTATATGTCTCAAGTGGGTTAAATTAGTAATTACTCACCGCTAATTTGCATAAATTATTACTAATTTCCTTTTCAGTGTTACGGAAACGGACAGTAATCTATACCTTTGTCAGTTACAATTTGCAACAAGTAACCATTATGAAAGTTAGCAGTCTTTATTTATGAATATTGACTAGATTATTTTTATATCAAATTAGGTAAAATACCAAAACACTAAAGCCATATAATTTTCTTTGTTATAATAACTATTCCATATGTGTGTTGCTCATTACACCAGTTGCTGTATTTGTTTTGTTGTTCCATAACTAGGTCATTGCCTCCTTGGACTTAAAAGAGAACATAACAACTCTTTATTACACATTTCTATGCATGCAGCATTCAAATAATATTTTATATTTCATAATTTCAGAAGGAAACCGACCACTCATGTTCTACAAGCATGGCAGAAGAATCCAGCAAGTGTTTGGGCTGCAGTCAACCTTCGTGCTCGTACGGGCAGTGTGATGGCCACCTGCCCTCCACGTCGGCCGGCACTAGCAAGAGCTGTCCCTGCATCGAGAACTGCCACTGTAGTCGAGTAGACGCGAACCCTTGCCCGACCTGTTTAGGAAAGTCGAGTCCCAACGACATGTGCAAGAAATGCGGCACAGCCAAAACGTTAGCCCTGGACAATTCGAAAACAAAGTGCAAGTTGGAGCAGCTAAGGCTGGTGATGCAGCAGAAGAAGGAAAGACGCGAGGCGCGAAAGCTAAAGACTCTCCCCTATACTAGTGCGCCACCTAAAACCATGTCGTCGCCGGAACAGGCGGCGCCCATACAAGAAGAAATAGAGACGGTTGCTTAATACAGCTACGCTGTAACTTGTTAGCGACTTGCGCCCACGTTGCGTTGTTACGGTGCCGCCATTCGTCTCGCTTTATTTACACGCAAAACCATGCCATTTAGAACTAAATCACTGTCACAGTACTATTTATATACCTGTTAGAGGATACAAACGTCGCATTGGAGTCTTGAAACTGTGTTGACAATGCTTTCCTTTGAAAGCTCGCAAATGTTAATGGAGTATGCAAAACGCGAATGTAACTGTCGCATGTTCTATTGCGAAACGCTGACTGCCTAAGTCTTAGATGTTAATGAGTTTTGTGAAATGAAGTGAATAAAAATGAGGGAATGGGGAGTATGACGGTCAGTGCGTGCGTGCGTCGACTGTAGGGTAGCGGCACCCGAAAATATTCTAAATTACCATATTGTATAAGTTTGAAGGTAGACGTAAATCTTAAGTGCTATTATATGCATGTACAAATCATACAATATTAATTAGCGAAATCCTAGTTCATATATTAACCGCACGGGCTCTCCGAATGTTGCCTGGTGTGGCTGCAAATTGATTTTTGTTGTTATATTATTTAGTTTATATTTTAATATTTTATCGGGTCAGTCAACTTTTTAGAAACGTGTACCTAGTTTAATTTTTTTGAATTAACTGTTCTTTGATGTCAATTTTAGTTTACCTACCAGATACATATTTGAAAATTTTGTTGATCACTTTTTACATGGAGTTCAGTTGCACTGTTTAAGACTTGGAAACAATATTAAATAATCATACTATAAATCCAAATTACTAATACCTGACTTGACTCCATGAATATTATTAGACATAATTGGCACTGTTATTTTTAGTTATTCCTTGTTTTATTTTTTCCTTTCAAAAAAATGTTGTTTAAAATAATAAATGTTTCTTCATTATACCAATTTCGTTTAGTTTTTTGTTATAGTTACTGTTTTGATATGTTTGAGTCGATTATTTAAGCAATGAACGATGTGATGCATTATGATCCTAACAACACAGATTTATAATGAAATTTGCTTTATATTATGGGTAATTATCAATTAATTATAAAGAAAATAGCGCTAATATGCTTCTCGGTGATAATTTATCGTTTTATAACTAAAATTAAAATATAGAATACTATATAACATATATAATTACATACTATTATATTAAGGACATGCAAAAATATTATTTACGTGTACATAATTTTGTTAGAGCAAGAACACTAAATGCAACTTATTTTATTTGCATCTAGTAACAGTTAATGTGTATTATAGAATAATACAAAGATATCCTGCTGACGTTATAATTTCATAGTATACTTTTATTTGTGAGCATGTAGGTCAGCATACATTTGTTTAGGTTACGGTTTTTGAATTAAGGTACACAAATATTTTGACAGAGACGAATAAATCTTCGACATCCGTTTAGAACGACATGCAGTTGTTGCATTTAAGTTTCAGTTTATACGTAGACGCTCTTTTGAGACTTAGGTGTGATGATAATTTTAGCTCTTTTAATGTATTGTAACGCAAGAGTTGAAATATATCCAAAAACTAGTGATTACGAATTGGTGTGTCGAAAAAAGGATATTTTTGTGTGGTCTTCAAGCTAGGGCCGGTTTAGGCCGCAGTGCACTTTACAAATTCCATTATAATGTTATTTCTTTCGGGCACCAATACCAGGGTATCCAATATAGACGAAAAATAGGCTCAACAGAATTACGCTTAAATAGTACCTAGCTACAATTCGCGCCATCCTTATAGCCTTTTTGAAATGAATTGAAATACATGAATAGTCAATCCACATTAGAAGATTTGTAAAAAGTCACGCTACCATAAATGATAAACAATTTCGATTCGAAATTTATTATCAAAAAACTGCTTAACTATTTTTATACTAACTAATTGTTAGCCTATGATTTCTGTTACGCTGTATAATATACACTATACATTTTAAATATAAAACATTTTAAAAGCTTGTCTTTACTGCGTTGCGTGCATTAATTACTGGTCCTTTGCATGCACATTTTGTACATATATTATTCATTTTTCATGCGCAGTGGATTCTTAGAAATACAAAGGATGATATATACATATAATTAGGAATGAGAGTGTAATCGAATATTTTTCTGGTAGCACGCAACAAAAAACATCTAAAATCAAAGGTTAATTGTTACAGCATTGAAATAGTTTAATTGTATTTGATATGTCCGTTTTTAACAACACATACACATCCACAACTATTGAGTCAACAATATGATATATAATTTTACCGTTAAATGTAAACGACATTACGCATTGTTGAGGACGAAACATGCGCAGAAGGGCAATATCACTTTAAACCTTTCGGTCGTAAAGTGGATTTGTTGATTTCAAGTATGTACGCAACCATAAAGAATAAATGCCCTTTGCTGTAGAAGTGCAAAACGCAGTTGATGCTCACAGTAATAACCACGTACAATATTGATATCGTCATTTGTCTGGGTAACTGCTGCATTGAAAACTGAAATTAACAGTAATATAACCTACGTGTCTTACAAACCCTTTAAACATTTAATTTGACTATACGATAGATACAATAGTTTGTAGCAAAAACAATAACTAGTTAATTTTATAAAAAAAATAGATGATAACATATTCCATACGTTATAGATCAAGGTGCCAGTTAAACCATGTAAAATCTGATTTCAATATATAGGCCAACGACTTAATTAAACTTTAATAGGTATGTTGTCTTCCGTGACAGTAGGATTCGGGCTAGAAGAATTGAAGCACCCCTTGGCCCTTGCCGCAGTTGGCTAGGAATGTTGAAATGCAAAGCAATAAACGTATCTTTACATTTCCGTAAAGCAAGTGCCTCTCGATGTTTAGAGTGTAAATACATTTTACTAAATATTCATTGTTGTGCCATATATGTGATTTTTATTTCCAAGATTTAAAGGTGTGCTCTTATTTCATGTTTATCTATTGTATAGCCTTAACGTAAATTAAGAAAATTTATTAGGATTATAAACAATTTTTGAGATCAGAAAATCGTTCGAAACCAATTAGGATTAATTTTGTGATTACAAAATCCTTGCTTAACATGTAAATAAATGTATAATGTAACATAGAACAATAACTTCTTTAATATCTTCCTTCTATACCAGAAGATATTTACATAAAAGCATCGGAAAGTATAATTTTAATGATTATAATCTTTTCAATAGGTAGATAAAACAGCAAAACGCGTTTACAATAAATTTATAATTCATTCTACGAATGTGAGCGGTCGATGACGGTGGAATCAGCCTTAGAATAAAAGCGTGATTTACTGACACCAAATATCCAAATTATTATTAAACCCAAAACTATTTATTCTTATACACTCATACAAATTTGTGTATGATAGTTAAGTCTTACAAAAATGTGACTGAAGTGGATATAAAAGCCATTGTGTTGCGTAATATATGTTAAATGTCATGTAGGTGTTCCTGAAGACTCAGATGGGTTTCGAATGATAATTGAATAAATATTTGTCTTGTAAATCTGTTTGTCCTCAACATGTCCTATTAGGTTCTATATAAATATCTAATTAAATAATAGACACATTAGCGATACATTAACATGGATATATTTTTAGACAAATTTCTGTTTGGAGCAACTTCTTTGCGTTGAATGTACATACGTTTGTTACCATTTAGTCGTGAAAGTTTTTGTTATAAGCGTTGGTCGATTATAAAATTATGAATAGAATTGTGATGGAGGATCGTAAAATATGTTTTGTCTGTACTTGCATGTCTAGTAAGGAGAATAAAGTTGCATAACAAAAAATGTAACATGAAGTTGTTAATTTCTGCCTTCTACCAATGAAAAAAGAAATATCGAAACCTTAGATCTGGGATTCGGAAGGAGTATAGGATTACTTACGCCTACCCAATTTTTTAAGTGCAGAAAATGAAAAAGATTTAATAAGGTATATGAATAGAAAAAAAAACGAATATTCCTCGTAAATTATTTTATTATATAAAGTTCTTCTCATATAAATAGCACATAACCCACACACGCGTAGTCACGCACACACAACACTGCACGGAACGCCTCGCCCGCTTTCAATCCCTACCAAGTATAAAAAAACTTACGAAAAACAAAACGCGGTAGAACAACTACATCTACCAAAATCACGCTAAATTACAACAATTATTCTTAGACATTCAAAAACATGGCGAGTATTTTGCTAGGTGTACTTTTTCACGAGGCGTTCAGGGTAGCGGCAGAGAACCTAGACAAGATGCGAAGAGACTGCAACGTGTGGAACACAGGCGTGCCATTTGTACCTCGACCTCATTACTAAATTTACATGCTAAAACACACATGCAGGATTTAATTGAATAGTTCTGGTTGATATTGTCGCTCGAATCAGCGACGCGGCTAACTGAACACTTTCGGATTCGCATTGACTGATTGTTTGAGTCGTTCCGCATCTTGTGTAGGGGCGCAGCTGTTACATCTAGAACAAGAGTGTGCTCATGCCGCCCATCTCCGCCTGCTCCTTGACGAATATCTCGAAGTACTGGTAGATGATGGTGACGGCCAGCAGGATACCGGTGCCCGAGCCGATGGCGCCGAGGAAGTCGGCGAGGACCGAGAGGGCGCCAATGCAGAGACCTCCGAACGCGGCCGCGGTGGGAATGTACCGGTTGAGTTCGTGGATCATGGAGTTGTCGCGGTGACCGCGCATCACCATCTGCTGCTCCTTCAGTTGTTTCGCGACCTGGTGGGACAAATTACTCAGTAAACAAATATGTATATTTCCCAGACTTAGCTTCTAATCTGCAGGTTGGTTATAAAATTAGTTCGTTACAACTTTTGGACATAAGTAACAGTTATTATTAAATAAAAGTTGTTTCATCTGAGAATATTTCATTTAAGAAAGAACGAAAATCTATTTATTTTTAGACTGTCTGTATTACAATCAGTAACTTAATTTTGTAAACATAATTTACTATGCAATTTCAACATAAATAAATAGGACCAAACACTCACATCCTTCGCCGAGGATCCGGACACATCGATCCACGTCTTGGAGAAGAACGCGCAGGAGCCCAGCATGAATACGATATACAGCAGGGCATGCAGTGGGTCGTGAGCTATGTGCGCGAGCGACTCCGGCGGGCTGAAGTAGTAGCAGAGGCCGCCCACCGGGTACGCACGCGCCGGGCCGCCGCCGCCTACGTCCGCCCACACGCCCAGCAGGTTCACTAGGAAGTTGCCGCTGAACTTGACAGCTAACATCTGCGGAGACAGTTCATGTCATTTTTTTGGTCCATCTTAGATTTTGTTTTGATTGATTAAATTGATAATTTGTTGATTAATTGACGCTGATTGAAGGATAACAAGAAGTACAGACACTATATCTTAATTATTATTATTATTTAATGTAAAATGTTACATGGTTTAATCCTAAGTCGACATGGCATTATTTTGCGATTCTTTTAGGTGAAAGTTTGTATAAAAACAATTAGCTATGTGTTATTACATTGAATTATTTAAAAAAAGAACTGACAAACTTACCTGAGAGATAACATAAAGATTAGAGACAAGCGCGGATTGCAGAATGATGGGGATGTTGGAGGTGTAGAAGAGCTTGATGGGGTACGAAGAGTACTGGCCACGGTAGCGAGCAGACTTGATGGGTAGGTCCACGCGGAAGCCCTGTAACAAACAAACATAATTTAAATAAACAGTCAACAGATGTCATAAATTATAATCTTTATATCATAAGAAATTAGCATTTGGTGCACAGTTTTCCTAATTTTTTTATACAAAATATAGTTTCATCAATATTATAATTTAATTTATTTCTTTCTGGTGCACAATTTACACCATATAGAACCGGTTGCTAGGTAACAACTCCACTACTATACTGTTTTATTTCAAAACTAAATGCAAAACGAAGCTCATTTTTTAGACTAATGAAGCAAAATTTGTTAAACAAATTTTCAGTTTATTTTATCTAGTTACCACTTAGACGTGGAAAGAATTCAAGTGTACTAAGACGCCATTGTATTGTTCGACATACCTGGAAGTATATGACTATAGCAAAGACAAGCACGGTGGCGAGCAGGTTCATGAGGTTGGGCAGGTTCTGGCGGTAGAAGGCCTCGCGCAGCGCGCGCACCTTGTCCGGCCGCGTCGCCAGCAGGTGGAACAGCGCGATCACTGCGCCCTCGAACTCCGTGCCGCGACCTGGTACCAACGATAATGTTTAGTCCATTTTTATATTAAATAAACTCATATACTGCTAAGTTGGTGTTGATCAGCACAGTACTGTATTATTTTCTGGATTTTTACTCCATTCTGTTTTATTAAGAAATGCAAAAGTTCCCGATTAAACCATTTGTAAAGTTGGCTATAATCTTTACAGCATTGCTCCCTTAGATACAATACAGAAAAATATAAGTTACCACTACTTTAAGTGAATAGTATGTGATTATGATAACAATTTGTTAAACTATAAATTCCATTAAATTTGAATTTGTCACAATTGGAAACAAAATATTTGGTATTGCAATAAATATTGTCACTTACCAGTGTTAACAGTGGCAGGAGAGAATGCCTTCCATACAATAGTTTCACAGATGTTTGTAGCGATGAACAATGAAATACCAGAGCCGAGACCATATCCTGAAACAAAAAACATATTATTTAGTTAGGTAGATATAAACCTTTACAAGTGAATCTAATTTTAAATCTAAATAATGATTTGGATAAACAAGAGAATGTTATCCATATAACTTGGCATACACTTTATAATAACAGGAATGTTGCTATTAAATTACATCAAGTTTTTTTTATCAGTTAGAAATTTTCTACTCTATATATAAGAAAATATACAATGTCAAATAGACCTCACCTTTCTGTAGAAGCTCGTCGAGCAGCAGCACAATGAGACCGGCAACAAACAGCTGGATGATGATGAGCAGGCAGACGCCGGCGCCGATCTCGCTCGGCTCACCGTACATGCCGGTCATCACGTACACTATTGCTTGACCAACAGTAATCACCATGCCGAACACTGGAAGAAATTTAATGCTATATTATTGCAGTCTGTTTGATGTAGTGGACAAGGTATTGTGAATTAACTGAAATTCAATTGTGTGAAGATTGTTTCTTGCTACAAAAAATGTCAAAGGCGAG
>DWFC01000598.1:0-10349 GCA_018247075.1 Hasora chromus | reverse complement strand
ACTCCATCCGCGTGGAATTCGCGGAATTTTCATCCGACTTGTTTCAAATTTAACGTCACTGCTCGGCTCCTATGTGTCTTAGCGATATGTTATATAGCATTTCACCTGCCCAGGAGTATAGACTACAATCGTACCAAGTTTGGCTAAAATCCTTTCCATAGTTTTTGACCCATGCGTGCACATACAGACAGACACACGGACAAATAGTTTACTGATTGCATTTTTGACATCAGTATTGATCACCAATCATCCTCCAATATTAATTTTGAATGTATATTCAATTAACAGAATTGACCTATCTACAGTTTTATTATGAGTTTAATTATAGATTACTATGCAAAGCCAGCGTAATTTCATTAAATGATATTTCAATACTAAATTAATTAATTACAATGCAAATTGACCACCACGCAGTGTACAAGGCTTTTAAATGCAATAATTTTAAATTATGCATGTAATGGCTACAGCACCTTAACTTTAATCCATCCATCAAAATCACAACTCAATAAGGTATCTTACGTATTGACACGGGACATTCGAGGAATGACTCGAATGAACCAAGTTTGCATATGTCACTTTTTAGATAGACTAACCATTAGAAAATAGTAACTTGTTCTTAAGCGAATAAGTGTGTAATTAAAGGATGTAAACCCAGATAAGATCGTTGGAGGCAGCGGAACCTCAGTGCGTTTCCGACGGATGCCTCGATGTGGAGCGACGTTTTTTCCTAATTTGCATGTTCATTCTTCGGATGGCGTAAAAACTGGCCGCGGTACAGCGTTCACATGCGGCCGGCACACGTGTGTACGAGGCCTTAGCGCAAAAGTCGGATAGCTCGGATAGCAAAAAGCGTGTACACAGTTTATGATTAATGGCGTTCGAGGCGCACACGCCGACCGGCGAGCGCAAGCATAAATAACCGTCATTAGGGAAACGCCGCTAATCCATCATTACCGCCCGAAATCGGAACGGTATTTTTTATGTACGGACATTTTTTGTACAGCCACGCACTTGCAGAAGACGCGTAGTTGGCATATTTGCTTGCGGTATTTCACTTACCGTTTGCTGAAAAAGAATGTAAGAGATTTGAGAAATATTATACTCTTTACCTTTTAGATCAATTGGTTTATCGGTGCTGTAATAAAAGCTGTTTCTTATGTACTTTGTGGTATATAAGCAGACCTTTCGTTGTTGTTGCTTTCGTTGTTGACTTATTCGATTATACAGTTCTAGTTGGGCCTAAAAGTAGCTAGTGCTTGTAATACTATTTTGAAAGAAAGAAAGAAGAAGTATGATACCCACCATTATGTAGAAACTAGCTTTTCCCTGTGACTCCGTCCGCGCAAAAGTCGGATATGTTTAAGAAATCACGCTTTCCCATACTAACTTTGCATCACCGTTTTACCCGCTTAGGGGCTGAATTTTCAAAAATCCTTAGTGTTCCCCTACGTTATAATAGGAACCCCTGTGCAAAATTTCAAGTTTATAAGTCTTATAGTTTAGGGCCTGCGTTGATATATATGTCACGCAGTAAGTCATTCAGTCAGTCAACCAGTCAGTCAGCCAGTCAGTCAGCAAGTCAGTCAGCCAGTCAGTCAGCCAGTCAGTCAGCCAGTCAGCCAGTCAGTTAGCTTCTCCTTTTATATATAAAGATACATCTTTGTTCAAACGTTTTTAACGAAAATATTATCCACGTGTGATCAACATCAAATAAACAAACAAAACTAAACGGGCAAACTATTAACTTTTTAATAAAGAATTAAACCGAATTAAAAACAAGATAGCAGCACTAAAAACTAATAAATAATATGAACTAGACATTGTCTTAAAGTATTACAGATTATTTAAATAAAACATGATAATATGTGCTAGGTACCTACTGATCCGTTTGAAGTCGGTGCCGTACTTAAGAGGTTTCCTTATTTCTTTCTTGTTATGTACGGGCTTGGCCAATTGAGAATCTTCTTCTTTTTGAATTCGGTTGAAAATAACCTGCATAGGTACTAGTGGGCCAAATCATTTTCCAAACTAGAAACAAAAAGGCTAACAAGAACAGTAAAAACCATTGTCTCTAACTGGAAATGGGAATAAAAAAATAATTTAGGAGAAACTTAGTTTGTAATATTTAACTTTTAGAACAAGGGGCTTGAAAGCCGTAACAATAGCTTTTAATTAACAATGGTTTTGGTGAATGCGGATCCGAAAATAAAATAAATAATGAGCGGCTATCATTAAAATAGCTGCCTGCACTGCACTCGCCTATTTATTTAATTACGAAGAATAACGTTTTCACTTTCCATTAACGACAATTCCTGAAATTCTGTGATATTTATCTGCGCATCTATCACTAGTGGGAGATCATGTATCTCTCATTTGAATTTTTATAGCTTTATTTAATTAGGTAGTATTTAATTGCATAAAATTAGCTATAAAATTGTATTAAAGTTTGTCTTTGCTTCACGCATACGCATTTAAGCGCATTTTTGTGATAATTCCAAATCGACAGGCATTAACACGAGCGGCTATCCCGAATCTCTTATACGAGCTAAGATGTATTAGCATTGTGCTCGCGAGCTTTTTGTTTGGCGACTATAATTGGTTATTATAAGCATTGAATAGGTGCTAAATTATGTATAGTTATACACCATGCGTCCAATATTAATATCTTCACGTTATTCATCATATTTTTAGTACCAACAAGCAAGCAAAGGTTATTTTGATGCTGATATCAAAGCTCGAGCCTGATCTAAAGGTGACGCAAGTCGCGGCGCTTTTACCGCTCTCCAATACAAACGATTTACTGAAATTACTATAAAACTTTATCTTGTGAGTTAAAAACTAAGATCATTATCGATTGTTTGCGTAGTCATCGGTGCCGTTTTTTGTTTTAACAATAAAAAAGTTGTTTATGTGTATGTTACGCGGTTTTATAATTTTGTATGAAAAATTGTAAAGCCAATTAGAGCCAGCCAATTGTTAGCCAATAACTTATTTACTGTTTTAAATACGAAACGGTATTGATCTTAGCTTTTGACTCACAAGATAAAGTTTTATAGTAATTTCAGTAAATCGTTTGTATGGGAGAACGGTAAAAGCGCAGTGACTTGCGTCACCTTAAATCGGACTTTACCGACTAAAACACCACTGTGTTCCTTCTACTTCCATGGTTTCCGGAAACACTGGGAGGCTAAAGCATTACTCCCGCGAACTTAACCTAACCTAACCTAACCAATAATGGATTAGTTTATATATTTATTTATTTGGTGACAGATCCTGGGCACTGAACACATTTTATTGATCTCTTATTTTAGATATACTCGTATATGAATATATTTGATAATTTATGAATTATTGGGGGACACTTTTAATATGTATGTGCTATTTATATGAATCATTCTTAAAGCAAGAAAATACATCGTCATTTTTGGAAATTTATATAGTACGCACTGAAAAATGCTTGTGTAAAGCTTATTTCTTTTTCTATTCACGTATCCTTATTAATCCGTATTTACATATATCTTACGCGTGAACTTGGTCTTTATATATATGTATGTATATATATAATTATACATACATTGTATAATATAGATTTTTTATTATTTCCAGATCTCCATCCAACAGAAACGTACTCCACAGTCGATAACGCACGGTTCGAATAAAGAAACAAATAAAAAACAATTCGAATAAAATTATTGAAAAAAAAAAACAAACAATGGCATTTAATTTTGGATTGACACATATATATATTATTTTTCTTTCAAGTTTAAATCCTTCTACAGAGGGACTCATAAACATAGTGATATTACATGTATATCTAATATTAATATATTTGTATTATAATTTATGGTTAGCTTACAGTTAAGATAATTATACCCTAATAGTAGAGCTCAAAGTCTTTTTGGATTAAATATCTTTTTCAATATTTGTAAATCGTAAGAACTCTCTTAAGAGTTATACATTTAATTTAAAAAATCCAAAATATAATGTCATTGCTTGCATAGTGCTTATCAATGAAGAAAACTAGAATTGCTTGCTTGCTTACTAGCCCTTATTTATTTCCTAATGCTTTTATAAGTTTGTAGCGACGTAGTTCTATAGAATAAAATTTAATTAAACCCAAAAATAGAAAAATCCAGTATAGAAATGAAGCCTAATTTATTGATTTCCGTTCGAAATAACTATAGCAGAGTTTCCCAAACTGTGCATCGCGACGTCTCCCGACGGTTCCCCAACCGTGGAGAAGTCACAGGGGCATCTCAAAGCGTCTATTATTTGTCCTCCAAAAACAAAAAGAACAAATGTTATTGAATAAAATTTTTGAACAAGGGTGTTATTAAAAAAAAATAAACATGTAGGTGAACTATAAATATACTGAACTATAGCTTATGTATCACAACTTTGTACAGTCAGCTGAGATTAAAAAGAAATTTGATTTCAAGTAAAATACTAAAATAATATCGGTACTGTCTAAGGCTATTAAGTAGTTCTAATTTACCTCATTGAAACGCACAAAAGAAATTTCCATTACAAACATATATTTGAATAGCAGAACAGAAGTTATAAGCAAACACTACAATAACTTACCAAATTCTTATCAACGATTCGCACCTGAATCACAAAGTGCGTCAACATCAAACGTTCCGCAAATAGTAACAGTGCCGAATACATACGAAAATCCAGATTATAAACGACCTTTAAATAATCAAGACACTTATGCAACAACACCTGGAATTCAGAAGCCTTTTAAGCCTATGAAACCTCCTGCAGGCATAGGACGGACAGAAGCAAAAAGTCATTCTAAAAAAACGTACGAAATAAGTCGTTTGCCTCTAAAACGTAAGAAATAATTTCATTTATATTTAATATGAATACCTCTTTGTGACAAATTTAATGAGACTATATTTTTTTTAATTACAGCTTCGTCTATTCACCAAATAATATCAAACCCTTATTTAAAGTCCATATATGCATCTACAGTACCCCAAAAACGGTACACTATAATCCATGCTAATGGAACAGTAGAACATACAGATGATTTAAATGTTATCGCAATAAGACATCCTAACTATGTCTTAGTACAAGCTGACGATTTTTTAAATACTATGTCGGGTATATCAGAACAGAATAATATCCCTCACCAAGGAAAAGCTGGCATTCAAAATTCATACACAAGTGCAGTGACATCAAACTCTGGACCTGCCCATCAAACAGTAACCAACGCAAAGCAGTCTGTGACTGATCAACCTATTGTAAGCCAACTTACTGTTGCTCAACAACAAAATATTTTGCCTTTAGATAATAAATTTGAACTTTCATATCAAGAAGCAACAGCTAACGCCCCAATTATTCAAAATACATCTACAGATCCCTTATCATCAAATCCAAGTTCTACTTCTGAGGCTATTTTAACGCCTCAAAAACAAACCCCAGAAGCATTGAAGACGGTTGTAACAGCGACAAGTTCTTATAAAGAAGAAAATATACAGAAACCAGTAGTTAACGACTTACGTGAATATGCCGTTGCTTCCAACCCGGTAGCTATTTACCCTGATACACAGCCAATAAAGGCAATAATTAAACCAGATGTCTTATTCGAGACTCCTGCGGTGACCGAACAACAAGTAATATCAAAAATACAGCAAGAAGAGGTAGACCTATCTAACAATAGACATGAAACTCATAATAACTTATCAACAACAGATCACATCAACAACGCAACCGTTATTTCTAGTTCTGTCCAATCTGTGAAATCTGTCAATGAAGAACAAAACCAGACACATTCCATCATACCAAACCAAACACCAAATAAGGATTTAAATAATAGTTACGATACATTTAATATTCAACCAATAGTACTACCATCACAGAATAATTTTCAAGAATCGCAGATCCCAACAATAGTCACAATTCCAGAAGATTCTAGTACTTCCGCACATGTACCTGAAATTTCACAGATTAATTCACATGAATCTCAGGATCCAACAATAATCACGGAGATACAGCAAGATACAACTCAACAAAGTACGAGCAGCTCAGATCCAAAGCCCGCTGTTTTGGATTCAAATAACGAGACAGTCTTAGATCAAAGCAATACTGACTATAATACTGTGAAGCAAATAGAGGAAAATTCGGCTAATGATAGTCATAGTACTTTAAATCTTCATTCAATAATACCATCACATGGTAATTTTCAAGAAACTCAGGTTCCTACAATAACTTCTAGTGTTCAGGAAAATCCAAGTCCACCTGCAAATGTATCAGAAACATCACAGAATACACCCCAAGAAACTCAAGGTCCAACAATAAACATGGAGTTACAGCAAGACCTAACTACATCTACTTATTCTTCACATAATATAAGTAGCACAGAACCAAGGCCTGATGCGGTAAATTCAAACACTAGAACAGATTTATATGAAAGCAACATTAATAATAATACTGTGATGTCAAAGAAAAACCTTACTACCAATGTCAATCAAAATGATAATGCTTTAGCATTCGACAATGTAACGGATATAACGGCTAATGTTACTAAGATAGATTCTAGTGATGGACATATGAATAAAAGTAAGTTAAATATCTTCTATACTCGTATAGTCTATAATAACCGTGGTACCACGTTTATTTCAGTTACTACTGAAGGCGATGGCACGGATGTCATTGAGGTGGTAATTATGGTATGATATGTAAAGTACGTATATTTGCTCCCTACATGCGGGTCTGTGGGGCTTTAAAGCAAAGATGATCTTCTAAGTGATATTTTTTAAAAAGAAAATCAGACCTTCTGTCTGATCGCGCGTAGTATTTACTTGTTAATTTTTAGGGTTCCGTACCTAAAAAGGAAAAATCTAAGCCTTATAGGATCAGGAATCCAGTTGTAATTAAAACCACACAATCAAGTCTACAGTCTCTTGAAGTTGTGAAACTTCTTAATTTAACGTGAAAAAAGGATAAAAACTTATGAGGTCTTAGTGTAGAAGGTCCGAGGTCCCTCGGTGGGCGAACTCGACTCGCACGTGTTCTAATAATTTAAAAGATTTCATTAATAATCTGTTTAAATAAAAAAATTAATTAAATTTTCATAAATATTTAATGAAGCAAAATCTTTAAGTTCTAGTTTTGATTTAACCTCGACTAATCTTAAATCAACAGGAGAGGAATTAACAGAAAAGGCTTCTGAAACTAACAATGATAGTGATTCAAAGATGCTTACTAATCAAAATGGTACAACAATAGAAGATTTTATAAAAACGATTCTAGAAGATTGTAAAGGTAAGGAAAGCTTACTTTGGGTTAAGATTAAGCATAGTAATAATATATTTACATTATTCGAAATTCTGAAGAATAATATAAAATGAGGATAGTATTTGCAGTATTTATTTGAAAATGACGTCATCCTTCAAAACTTGTATTCACTTCAAAATATTTTATGGATCGAACTCTCATGTTCAACTGGGTATTACACAATCTTAACGGTGTTTCAATTGATTTCAGGTAAATCAAATGGGACATCTCCCGTAATTCCCAACAGTAATGAACTATCCACCACTTTCGAAATCACAGAAGAAGCTTTATTAGAATCAATGCGCAAGAGTGACAGTATATATTTTTTCCTTTTACCTCCAAATCCCATAGTTGCTACAGAAACGAAGAGGACTATTTTTCCAAATGGCACAATAGTTGAAGAGATTACTGAAAAACTTGTATAGAGATTGAGGTAATTAAATACTTTGTAAACTCTACGAAAAAGCTTGAAATTATTGAAACAATTATTATCTACACACTGGTTTTTTTGCAAATTAATTCTATTGCTTTATGTTTTGTTTGAAAGCATTTTTTGTATTATGATATCACAAATTTTTTTGTACTACTAACCATGTATTTCATTTTTAATTGCAGTTATGGAACCATGGGGTCAAATTATTTATGGCAAAATGGCAATTTTGAAGAGTAGACTTCAGTAGTAATAATTATAGTAATATTTTATAATATAATATATTAACTAAGTTATATTCATTTGTTATATACTCGTATTTATAAAAATGTTAAGAAAAAGTATCACATATTTTTTTTATTTTTCACCATAAAAATTTTAATGATTTAGAAATTCAAGTAAAAGACATATTTACATTTTTTTTCATATGTATACATAACAACTTTATTCGTGTGTGTTAATGTGAAATGAAGTAAAAAAGTTTTAAAAATCCATAGTAGTCTTCGAAGCCGCAAAGTTAAACAGGCTTTTGTTTTCGAACAATCGATGCAAAAGTAATTGAGCCATGTCGTATAATTGTGAAAAAATTCTAATCTAGAATAATTATGTTTATATTATAATTAGGCTACTTAACAATAACTACATAACATATCATTTTTGAAGCTTATTCTGTCTTATTTAACGTCTTTTTCATCTGTCTGGCGTATCTGCGATGACCATGTCTATCTTGTGGATATAGAACATAATTATGGTGTTCGAGTATGTCGGTACTACATCCTCATCTAGATGCGCCGATATCCTAGCCTGTATACTCGTTTAGAAAAAAAAATCATAAGAAAAAAATCAGCAGATCGAAAGCCGGATGTGTTGCATTTATATTGAAATGAATATTTAACTAACAAAAGTTGCAAGGAACTACCTACTAGGCGGAAAGTTCCAAACTCTACTTATAAAGTTCACTTTATTTACAAAATTCATTAAGAAAGTTTATAAATTTACTTTTCAATATCTTCAAAACTTGTAGATACATTATACGTGAACGAAACCGTGTCGAGTAACCACTCTCAGATTACATAGACAGACATGTATTGTTTTCCTTTCGTAAATAAAATAAAAATTCTATTTAACGATATCTAAGCTAACAAATACATCACATTCAAAGGTTAAACAACTACATGCAATTATTTGTACCCATAACTTTTTATGGTTAGTTATTCATGTCATTCAATGAATATTCCCATGCAATACTTCATTTTTTTAAATATTTTAATATCATTCCATTGCAAAAATGAACTCTTTAAAAATCAATCTTTTCTGGACGTACTCCCCTGAGCTCTACTTGGAAGAAAACTTCTGGTTTTCACTTCGCTGCGTCTTGTGTTCTATGGCTTAAAGTAAAAAAAGTCCCGTGATACTACCGGGAGGCTGTATTCATAAATATATTTGTACCATAAAAATAATGAGGTGGAGTAATTAAAAATATCAATAATGAGGGCCATTCGTATTTAATTCATTTTTTATGGGCCCCCACTTGTCATTATAGAGTTCTGTTTGAAGACTTATTTTTTTATATTAAGTTTTTTTATATTACATTATTTTATCTTTAAAATTGTATGAAATAGTGTCGCTTCTACTGTTTATTCGCTTAGATCTTTTCAACTACTCCCATAAATGTCAACGCAATTTTCAGCAAAGTTAAAGTCATTCAAGAGGAACGTTTATATTTATAATACAATATGTTTTAGTACAGAACCGTCCGAAACCACTTCACTTTAGAACATTAAGTATTTACTAGCTGCTTACACGAATAATTTCCTAATTTAACTAAAATTAAAAAAATAATCAAAATATATCAATGCATAGCATAGCTAATCATCATAAAATTTTCCTGTGCTTGTTTAGTCTAATAATTTTATTAAGGTGATTGTGATATATTGTAAATATAATCATGCGAGAAAACATCAAACGCAGGCGTTTCAAAATGATTTCACAATATAAGCACATCCGAAGAAAATGAAATACAAATTACAATTCAATTTTTTATGTGCATAATTAAATTGAAACGGAATGTAAATGAAGGTATAGAAATGTATTATGCGGCTCAAGATGGGGCCCTTTTGTTTTTGCAAAAGGAATAAAAATATAAGTGTAAGGAACGTTTCGGTATCTGCCCAAAATGGAAAGATACCTATTTTTTATCCCTGCCATAAGTAATATCTCTAAAAGAATTTTGTATCGCGAGGAAAAAGTTATATAAATCAATAAAAAATAAAAAACAATATTTACAAAAATATAAATATTTTGCGACCATAAACAAATTATATGATAAAATTATAAAGATAAAGCAATCATAAAATACTGAAAACCTACAAGTAACTACCTACAGTACCAACACTATATTTCTATTAAACACATGGTAATTCATGAACAAAATATTATATCAAGAAACACGAACATAGGTAATTACACAATAAAAATGCCGTCTTGCTTTTTTGTGTTTACACAGAAATGAAAGCAAAAATAATTGCAGTGAATTCATTAGTTTGCGGTGTTCCTTGCAACCGCTAAACCTAATTTAAATATATTGTAGGTAAACTGCCGTAAGCTTGGCTCTCCCATGGTTTGCGGGACGAGG
>DWFC01000597.1:0-10353 GCA_018247075.1 Hasora chromus | reverse complement strand
AAGTTTCATGTTCGACTGGGTCGGTACCGCTGTCACACCTAGTGGTGCCGTGAAATAGTAGTCCTTGTGCTATTGTGTTTCGGTGTAAAGGTGTGATAGTTAGCATATGCAGAACGCCACAGAGGTTCGCATCTGCGAATTTTGTGATCAACCCATGACCGCAGATGTCATGGTCTGCAGTAGCCAATTATGTTTCTAACGATGACGCAACAATTTACACACGTATGTTTTTGAGGATAGGATATTTTGTTGAGGTGGTAAAACGAACTCGATTTCCAAGTTTCAAGTGACTTTCTTAATCCTTGTTACTTTGGTTGTTCGGACACTCTTTACTTTAGGCATTTACTTCATCAGCCAGCATCAGCGTAGTCTTATGGATAGTTCACAACTTTTCGCTTCACTCGCGACCATTGCTGATGGACAACGGATGACACCCTCAAAGAGTTTAAATCTGTGGTTTTAAAACCGTAATATAGTTTACATTTATTCAACTTGGAACACAAGATTGAAACTTAATCCTCTAACCCTTAAACTAATCCTTAGATGACAACGCAACTGTTATCGATTTTAGCTTAAATGTATTTTTGTTTGGTACCTAAGAGACTTGCATTTATGTGCGTATATGTCAACTGTTGTGCCATAAGTTGGAATGCTCGTTTTTTCATTACATAATATTATGGTATAAAATATTTGTAAATGATGTTATACTTAATAATTTTGTCAACAGCTGAGCCCAGCCAAGCTGTCATCTGTGAGTTGATACAGACAGAGGCAGAATATATTTCTGGACTTCAGATGTTGGTGGAGGTAAGATATCAACAATATAGAATTATTAACATGCAATATTCAGTTAATAAAACATGAATATACATATCTATACATCAAATTACTGTAGGATATTCTAAATTGTTCTTAATTAAAAACTTGTTAATTAAAATATACTTAAAATGTTTATATTCTGACTCTAACATTTATTTTGAATACGATTCGATGGATTCCAAGAAAACATCAAACTGTTTAATGGAATTTAGAAAAAACAATTCTTAGATTATTTTAATATAGTTGTAGTGCTGCTTTCGGCACCTGCTTTACATGCCTTTTCTGTTAAAGTACCTGCCAACCAAGTCAATAGGGCCGTTAAATTGAAAGAGACTGGATTGAGAAATGTAAATTGGTACTATGGTTTAGAGTGTAAAGAGAGCCGTGTAAAAGTTACATTCATGTCTCTAGAAGAAGTTTGTAGACAGAGCTGAAATCTATCACTGCATTTACCCATTTTACGCATTAGCAATGAAAGCGCTGGATTTTAACAATCGTTTAAGTAGATGTGTTTCCTGCTACATTAAACATTTTTAACAACACACAACAAGGTTAAAGATCAATAATTTATACTTATATAAATTATACATAATACTAATATATCGTGATTTTATACTAATTAGAAAATATTAATGTGCACTAATCCGAAGCGTGCTCTGGTCATCCAACGTTTAATATATAAGCAGGAATATAGTTGGTGCTACTAACATAATATAAGCTGTGCTGTGCAAAATTAGAGATTAAAGATGTTTTTGGAAAATTTCACTAATAGCGATAAACGGCTATGCTTAGCCGTTAAAACAATTACGGGTTAGGAGTTGAGTTTAATATACTAGACATGTCATCACGTACAAAAAATGTAGAAAAAAATTCGTGTGAAATTTACATGAAAATTGATATGTCAAACCGATATATTTGAGTCCCATACTTTCGTTCTTAAAAATACTTTAATGTGCATTGAAACATTGTAAAAACAACTCGAAAAATATAATGAAATGCCAAGGAATGTCTTTTCAATAATGAAATTATTTAAACTCGCGTAACTTGTGTAAGTTGTGCGTTAAATTATTTAAATTATCAATGTTAGTTTTAACACAGATTTTGACATTTTGACTAGCCATGTTTGTCATAAATTAAATATGCTCGCCACGCTGTCACCAACCTGCACGAAAAATTTAGTTCGTTATAGCTACTTTTATTTTATGTTTTATTATTATTATAATACAGCTACTTTAGTATATTATATAGATATAACTCAATGCTTAGGAGTGAATAATTAACGTGACACAGACTTGCTAAATCACTCATAATAAAGCAGTACAAACGGTTGCCGTCGTCAATTCTAATAATAAAATAAATGTTAAAGTCCTTTCTTTTGCTTTAATGCACTAAGAGCATACAAAAGGAATACTTAAAGAGAACGTGTTCGTATACTTCATGTTCGAGATCGTATTAACAAATGGAGAAAAATCCGGTGAATTGAATTTCCACCTACGCTACCCCACCCCGGTCAGCGGCGGAAATACTAGTACATAACTGAATCTAAAATCTTAAAACATAAAATAGCCCTGTCAAATCAAAGTCGAAGTTCACAAATTAGATATTTATGGATTTCTTGGCCAAACGGTTATTTTCACGATAAAAATAGCTTAACTAAAATTGTAGATCAGAATTATCAAAAATTGTCCTTAGGTAGCCATTCGATAGTTAGCTAAAGCTGTATTCTTGTAAAATGCATGCACAAAAATGCAAAAATGCAATGCCTATAATAGGGAATCGGTGAAAAGTTGGCAATTAATTAGGCCTAAATAAAATTAAGTTATTTTTAGTATTCTCGATTAGAGTCATTTAAGATGACCCTTCATTAATTGTAGGCTGAAGGTAACTTAGCAGCTTATTGCCTCCTTTAAAACCTATTCCCATTTCAGATTCACACATCTATCTCTATCGGAGCTCTATTTCATCTGCTTACTGTTTCACTATTTACTGCAGATCCTAGCAAAGACGAAGAGAACACAGAGAACAAACGTATAGCCTCGACTTGAATATTAACCCAATTAATTCCATTTGCCAATACAAATCTCCGCTATAAGCCGCTAGCCCGCCAATAAACTCCGGCTTCAAAGCCTTTTAGAACATTTTAAAGCTGTTTTTTATCGTTACGAAATAAATCTCATATGTAGTATACATACAAGTTAGGAATCTGTTGAGCTATACAGGAGTACTACCGCACCTATGATCAACCCACGGTCACAGATGTCATGGGCTGCAGTATCCACATCCACAACAAAGTGATCTGCATGCTCGTTTGCTATCTTACTAAAACGTGTGTGCGAGTATAAAGATAACCTGACGGCAAGCTCATAACATATATAATGAAGATCGATGTTAATCCTGAGGAAAGAAAAGAAAAGAAAGACGAAGCCTCTTGACCTGCATATGTGGGTTATACAGCAGACTGATGATGGCTCAGGGCTTCGTGGTCACATTAAATAAAGTACCTACGGATTCTTTTCTATTTAAATTCTTTGTATTACTAATTATAGTAATATATTAGCCACACAAACTTAAAATTATATTGTGGTTCTATTATTACGCGTCCAATAGTATTCAGAGACAGTGTTTATTGTGAATACAGCTCCAGCTCACTTTCAACTGACTTTTTCTCAGCAATGGTAAATGTTAAAGGAAAAAATATAAGAATAACTTTTGAACGTAAGTAAATAATCTATAATTTCAGTCTAAGCTATTTTTATCATAGAACTGATAGGGCAAAAAAATTCAAAAATCCTATTTTAGCGGTCTTTGACCTTGAAATAAAAGTTTGCAAGTTTGAAGAATTCGTTAGAGTGATTTCCCTTAAATTTTTATTTTTATATTATATTATAATATTATTTTTATTCTTATTTAATATTATTTTTATATTATAATATTAATTTTTAGTTTTTGCGAATGAATGCACGGAACAATATCTGTTTTGCCCGGGTTATAATATATCAGTTACGCTTGTTTGTCGGCCAAGGAGGTTTCTGAAACGCCGCGTCGTCTTAAGTACACCAACAAAACTATAACGTCCGCACACTTAAGACTTAACTACATCTATATAAATATAATATAATTATATACAATTGTACATGTGTATAAGACTTCTATGCGCAATAATTAGTTCCGTGATGGACTTAACCAGGAATTCTGAAAGAAGGGGATATCGGCCTCGGATACTTTTTAAATTGGTAAGCATTTTGTATCAATAGGAAAAAAAAAACAAAATATAAGATTGTCAAAGCAACCTGGCAATAGGGTTCTGAGGCATCAGTTCATTTAGGAATAGCGGTGTCTGCCCCAAAATAGTTTGGGAATCCCTTGACTAAACAGACAGAATTGTTGGCCGTAACATTACCATTAAGCATTGAGACCTACTATGCCGCCGACTCTTACTACGTTTTTGTTGATAAAGCTCTTGTGGAAAAATCAGAAATAAGGGTTTGCAACAATCCGTTGAATACTTCAGTTGCTCTAGAGTTGTTTGCATCAATAATGTTACTTGAGTATACAGGAATAAGATTAACTATTCTTTATAAATCAAAACCAAACTTTTTGTTTTTATCGTTTCATTGTATGTTACTGAAAATAACAATTTTCAAAGAAATTGAATTTTAAGATTTTAATTTCATAATGCCATTTGTTATAATACATTACATTATTATAATACAAGTCGTAAAAGCGTAGATAAAAAACCACCACCACATACTCAATTAGGTATTCAATTGTTTGTTTATGTGTGATAACTAGAGGTCGCCCAATAGTCGAAATTGGACCACTTATAGACAGAACTAATTTATGAACACATCATGTATTTGTAAGACAAATTATACATAAGTATTCACTCCTACTCCACTCATATACTAAGAGATATTTTGACTATGCCTAATCTCATACTATTTTGAAACATTGACATATTGTTGTTTTTTGTCAATAGAGATTCATGGCCCCGGCACAAGCTCTGCAGCGCGAAAAGTTCTTGCCTGATATATCCACAACGACGATCTTTGTCAATATACCGGACGTGTTGAACGCAAGCCTGAATTTCTGGGAGGCCACCTTCGGTCCAATGATAGAGATCGCGTTAGAACGTAACGAGAAGTAAGTAATTCCTAATTCTATTCTCAATAATCTAAGTAGGTTATAGCAGATAACTGGTAGTAAAATTGACAGAAATGACCGCTAGTTAGCCAATGAAATGAACCAAAAGTTCATTTTTACTGCCATTTTTACTGCCGGTTATCTGTAAGTAGGTTATTGAAACTGGCCATTATTCTATGCACACAAAAGCGTAGTGATCAAAAGTTAATATCCAATAATATGATACGCCATATGCATATTAATTTTTAAAAACAGACAAAAACCATTTAAAAAATTCAAACAATTTCTTTATTTTATATATATTTGATTTATTTAATGCTAATTTATTAAGGATATTTAATGCTGGAACAAGATCTGTAGTGTCTTCTTGGTTATTCAATCTAGTCGTGGAGGACTATTTGATAGTTCTGAAAGAGCATAAACAGGAATTAAAGCTAGATCAAGTGTTGCCTGGAATGCTCTAAATAAACAGGTGACACTAACTTCATGCAATAAAGTTTTTAAAAGCATTGAAATAATGGCCAATTATGGTTAAACTACGTACAAGATTGTGTCTATAAATGTCTTCTATAACTGTCCTATCCCAATTAATGGCAATCGACTGTCTTATCCCAAGGGCAGTGAAATTACTCCTTAAATTTTTACTTTCACCAAGCGATATACAAGTTATTATACTTTGGGTTTCCAAACTGTTTATACTACACGATTTACGTGTCACTGAAGGCGTTGCCTTGTCCGCAGTCCCTGAGATTGACACGTTCTAAATGCTAGCGTCGCGACTATGTAAAGGATTTAATGGCCTCCTAAAGTGGACGATGTTCCTGGAGGCTGTATTTCTGGATTACGCCTCCCTGTTGAACATCACTTAAGCTCGGTTAAGCGGCCTTTGACTTGGTGAAATATATATTCTACCCTGAAATATTAGTTTCAAGCATCTTGTGCTTATACCTTGAATATTTGGACTTGCACATTCTACACACACACACAGTGAAAAACAAAGTAAAAATACAATGCTGGTGCATTTCATCACATTTTACACATTTCTATGTTTTTTTATAAGGATGTGATATAAAATTTATGTGCAGTCTTCAAAAATAGCATCGTATTTTAATCAATCTTATCTTAGTATCCATTTAGAGATGGATTGCATGATGGTGCTCTACTTCATAACAAAAAAATGTGCAACAAAACATAAATTAGTGTTACTGTCGTATTGGTCTGAAAAGTATTTAAATTAATTCAATCGTACTGGAACATTTCATTTAGAAGATTAGACGAAAGAAAAGGACATCGGTAAATTTAAATTCCACGAACATTCTCTTAATGAAAAGACTTGACATACTAGCACTTATAATACTAAAGCATTAGAATTACAAATTACATTTATTACATTTCCTATGAAGAGTTTTTCCAAAGTAGCGATAACCCTGAAGTAATTATTTACTGTTATCTTTCACGTATATAAGCGTATACAATAAACTGAACAAGCTTTCTAAATAATGTAATACCTTTCGACACTTTTCATATAAACCTCTATTCCTTGAGACAAAGGGTTGATACAAGACGCACTAAATCATCCAAATTTATTATGTATCTTTGTACAATTTTTTACATAATGAATTACCAAACGTCCATATAGTGCATAGCTTTATCTAACTGTAGTATTATAGCCAGCCTGGACAAAACTACAGTTGAATCTAAAGCCGATAACAGATGCTTTATTACCCAAGGAATTGTTTTGAAGGTGTCGTGTGGGACATTTCTAGGGATGGGCTATCCTGTTAAAAAATAAGAATAAGTCAAATTATAATAAAATGTAGTAAGATGCTCATATAACTATAACTACCCGCAAAAGACACCGTCGGCCCTAACACAATCGTAAGTAGTTAATGTAGGTAAGCGCCTTTCAATTCATAAGATCCAAGCGATCCGATTTTCAAAGATTTTTGGCGATCCGAAAATCGAATGGTCTCAATCCGATCCAAAAATCGTGAGGTCGCATGGGTTTCGTTCCGATTTTCCAGATAATGGGATCGGATCGGCGCACCATAGGCGTTGCACATTACACCGAAGGGGCACAAACAAAACTGCTTTTTAAGCAGCGACTATCTCGAAATGTAAATTTAGCGATTTTTTCCTGCAAATAAAATGGTTATAATAACATATTCCCACCAAATACTCATTCGAATGTCATACATATGCTTTACTTTCTTTTATTTTTGAAAAAAAACCTTTCGCATAACTGAAAACAATTTTTTTTAATTTACTTTTTAAAAACACTAAATATTAATAAAAATAATATTTTCGTATGTACATAAAACTCACTTAAATACACAATGTAAGTTGAATAATTCCTCGCCGTTAAAGGTGGTTGTAACACTTCTCCGTTCATGGAATTTCGAATGGTAACATACCTGCACGTATGCACTATTATCTAACCTAATATTTCATTATTTGATAGTTCACTTTAGTCTAAAGAAAGTATCTATTGTTGGTTCTAAAAATGTCTACTTTTATGCCAAATAAAGTGAATTTGAAAGGAATTTTATTACACTATTTTATTCAAGAGAAATCTGCTTCTTAAGCGCACAGAATCTTTGTTAAGATAATGTGCTCTATCAGATAGAGCAGAAAGTGGTATCGAAGGTTAAAAGTTATGATCTTTAATTTGAAAATAAAGGTGGTTCGAGGGCATTGAAAAAAAAATAAAGACAAAGAATTAGAGGAATCACCTGATCAATATCAATGTCAGACACTACTAGAACTTAAAAAAATTCAAAGTTTCTTTTCGACGACGACGACGACGGTCATTTAGTGGGATTAGCATAGCAGGGTGTAATTTATTGTAAGCCGCCTAATAATAATATTAGTATAGACGATTAAAGAATAGTTCTGTATGTTTTATTCTCTTTTTAGATTTGATCCTACCCTCATGGCGCAAGGCTTTGCAGAGATGAAAATATTTTTTTTGCCGTATGAAATATATGCCGTTAATCATCCACGGGCTATTTCATACCTCCGCCGGATCTCCCGCAATCCACAGCTCGCGACTTTCTTGGAGTGGTGCTATCAAGACATGTCTAAGTACAAGTAAGATATTTTGCATGGTTCCAAGCTCTTGTCACTCCTCCTAAACTTTTATTTTCTATGAACTCGCAGTATCGCCTGTTTGTGACTGTAATGTTGGACTGTTTCGCTGTTCGTCGACAAGTTTTGTACTGAATATTAATTTTAAACGTAAAATTATATTAAATTTAAACGGAAAAAATATAATTTTCCCAAAACAGGTAGGTACTGAAATTAATAATTATTTTATTGACGTAGGTAAATGCAGTTACAATAACTCACGGAACAAAATTTAATACATATACTGATCACAATAGAGTTATAACATCTATATTCATGAAACCAGTATCTGCCAAAAAAAGAAATATTAATGAAAATGAAAAGAACTAACAGCGTGGGTCAGAATGAAACACCTATTATACTTTTAAAATATTGCGTTAATTATATCTCTGAACCTATATGTAATCTCATAAACTGGTCATTTGAGCAAGGAATATTTCCGAGTAAAATATCAATAATTAAACCTCCAAGTTCACAAAAAGAATTCATATTATAACCCTACTTATTACAGACCAATGGCACTTCTAGCCACAATTTTTTTTTTTTTTGAAAATGCAATTAGTTTAAGATTAAATGATTACTTAGAAAAATATGAAATTTTAAATACGAATCATTACGGATTTCGGAAAAATTTATCGACAACCCTAGTACTCTTATGCTGCTGTATACAAGTACATATACAGCGTTCTCGGTTACTTAGATAATAAAAATCATGCCGATATTATAAAATAACACAAAATATCCTTTTGAATAAACTTGAGAATATAGGAGTACGAGAACCAGTGCTAAATTGGTTTGCGTCTTATTTAAGCGAGCGGCCGCAGTGCGTTCAGCTGCAACACTGCGAAGCCGCCACGCCCTCAGTGCGTACTGTTACCTCCTCCCAAATACTTGCAACCTATTCAATAGCCCAAGGAAGCGTATCATCTTTTATACAGAACGCATATAGACGTTGCTGCTTTTAGTTGCTGACGAAATCACAGTCGTGGTAGAAATATCAAATTATAATGATTTTTATGAAAAAAATAACAAAGTATTTCACTCAATCCACCTGTGGTTACAAAATAACAGTCTTGAAATAAACTGTAATAAAACTGAAATAATATAATTCCATCCATAGCAAAAGCAACCACTAAAATAGATTTTATGTATTTTTATTGTTTTTGTCGTTCTTAATCCCATTCTTTTTCTTACAGCTTAACCAAAAAACTTAAGATCACCGACTTGCTAGTAAAACCCATTCAACGCATTACCCGCTACCCGCTGCTGCTGTCTAGGATTTACGATTTAACTGAAAACGACGATGAAAAAGTAGTCATCGAACGTATGGTATGTAAAATGTAAAATTCAACTTCGGACTTTCATTTCTAAAGTTAAATAATTTTTACTTTTCATTGCTATTCTTATATTAAAATTCCCTTTCTTTGTCATGATGCAAGTAATCGAAATTATTATTGAAAGTCTTTGAATTAACTTTTTTTTAATATAAGCCTTTATTAATACTAAATATTTATTTTGATATCAATTGTTTTACAACTTGTGTAAGATAATTACGCCAAAATTCTAAAAAGATAAAAACATAGAAGTTTATCAAAATGCCTACGTTTCAAAAATAAAATCACTCACTAATGTGTGTTAGTGTTTATTTCATATTTGTCTTAATACTTGGTTATTTTTAGGTGAGCGCGAGTAAGCATTACTTAATGGAACTAAATCGTTTCATCAGACAAGGACAAGAGCTTACCCGCCACCAGCGCCTCAGTAGCTCGCTGGAGAACCCGGAAGTGGTAAGTTACACTTTTTATTAAAAATGAAATTCATTTATACTATTTATTTAATAGTCAGTTGACTAATCTTTTTGACAATTGTACGCGAACCAGCTCATCTGAACAGCGTCGGTGTTTGGAGGCAATTAAAGGAATACACGAAAACAGAACAAAACCAAACCAACGATAAAAATCTTGAAATTAAATATTATTTTCATCATTAAATAGTTCTTTAAAATATGTTCCAAAGATCTTCTAGTAACAATATAATAATAGTTGTTATGTAAAATATCGAAAAATATAGTGTATAAATCCATATTTTGAATCATACATACGTTTCTCCATTATAAATTGCGCTTTTTGCAAATTGAAACTATAATATTAAGCAAAGGAAATCTTTAAAAAAATGTTTCGTTTACTTTTTTTTTAATGTTAATGTTTCAATTTAATCAACTTACTTACTTACTTAGTATATAAAAACCTACATTTAGAGTACCCC
>DWFC01000596.1:0-10355 GCA_018247075.1 Hasora chromus | reverse complement strand
AAGAAGGTAGTTCAGGTTTATTAGTTTGTTGATCTATGAAATGATAGGTTTCTTAATCAATAACTGCAGCAAGATAATATTTATAATATTCGTTTTGTGTCTGGAAAACATTAAATACGGCATTACTTTGATACTCTCCAGAGTCCATATTAGCTAACAAATGCTAAACACTAGGTGTAAGAACTTTGTTATTAGTAGTTTTATTGTATAGTTACTTAAACTCAATCAAAGACGTCACGGGTTGCAGTAGACTGTACTAAAGCTTTCGACTTAATAAAATAACTGTTTAAAGAAAACTGTGGCAGAACTTTAACAGATATTACTGTTTGCAGCAGTCATTTACCATCAGGTGTACTGTGCGTTCTTGGACTTACCACTTCATCTTCAAGTTCTTCATCGTTCTAAAAAGAACTGAGACCCGATCTTTATCCGACTTCAGCCCTTTTTTACCGTTGTATTCGCTGACATAGCAAATTTCTTTACTATATTTTAGCCGGCAGTATAATTTCCGTCAAAACTACACATAACTTGCGCCAGCTGATCAAAGTAACAAGGCGAGGTTGAATAAAATGAGCAATAGACTTCCATAGCTGAAACTTTAATTAAGTTGGAAAAGTTCTGACGCCTTCCTCAATTCCTGATTTCTAGATAGAGTGCTCGTATAACAAAAATTGTGTCTAGTTAACACAAACATACAAGTGTGGGTAGAATTATGTTCCTCGCTTCACAAGTTTTCTATTTTTGTTTGGTGGTAAAAACTTGACTTATCTCGAGTATTATTAATTAGATTTACTTTTTCTTGTTACTATATAACCTATGTTTTGTAATATTTATTTTCTGAGATAAATTATGGGTCTTGTAAATATTTTGATGTGATGAGTAGAATTTTAAGAGTTTTACAGTATCAATTTATAAACCTGACTCGTGGGAGTCGTATATCGAAAATCCTAGATAATTATTTCACGTTCAGTTAAAACGAAATCAATGTTACGAAATCCTGAAGCCGACAATTTTACTTAGATATCTCACATATCATTTAATTTTTAAATTAAAATAAAATAGCCTTATTGTATTATTATATTTTCAAAAAATTACTTCTTCCTTATTTTTATATTTATCTTCATGTCCATCTTAAGTATCTTTCTTTATTTATTATCTTTGCTATCTTCATCTTAGTATGAAAATTGTGTTCGGACAGTACGTAGATGGACAATATGGAGAAGATCCTACCAAAGACATTTCTGCCCTCCGTAAATTAAATTACAACAAAACTGGCTAGATCTTCTCCAATCCGATACTCTGTCTCCTTTACTTTACTCAATATATGTTTGTAAATTTTGATTGATTGTAAGGTACAATAGAATGTCGTTTTTGTCTAGATTAATTAAAAATATGTTTAGTAAAGTACGCAACGATAACGACTTTCGAAAATATCAAAGCAATAAATAGACGATTGGAAATAATAATATTTGTTAAGAATTATTGTCATTTCTTTTATTTACGTAAAAATATGAAGTATCCATATACGAGTATATTAGTAATAATATATTTTTACAAGCAACACACTCATGGTGTGTGTTCAAACGTGATGAAAAATATTTCTCACTAACCACCTAAATAATGACCTCAAAAATCATTAGCAGGATATGCAACTAAAGAGCGGAGGGAAGTTAATGACAGTAGATTGGACTACATGCGGAAGGGACAGAGTTCTTTGATTAGGTTTGATTGACGCTGTAACGACATGAAAGGCGATGGCACACGCTTGATTGACACTTGCGTAAAAATGGGCACTAAAGCAATTTATGTGCACAATCGTACTCAATGAAACTTAGTAAAAAGTGGCAAAAATCAAAAAGAAAATAAACAATTGAGTATATTCGAATGGTAGTTTTAGCTGATTTATAGTTGCATTTATCTAGAAGGTAGAAAAAATATTTATTTCATTAATTATTAACAGTTTGTGCAACAAAAGGTTCAGAACGGAAGGAAACTAGTGACAGTTGATTGGGGCACATGCGGAAGGGACAGAGTTCTTTGATTAGATTTGATTGACGCTGTAACGACATGAAGGGCAATCGCACACTATTGACACTCGTGTAAAAAGGACTCTTAAAAAATTATGAGAACACATTTATATAAGTGACAATTTAAAATTACATAAACAATTCAACATGAATGTAAAAGAGAGCTCTTAATTTTTTTCTAATTTTTTTTTTGTTTGTCTGTTTGTTGGAACATCACATAAAATCTACTGGACTAATCTTGATGCTGTTTTCGCTATTTAATTATAAGCTAAGTTCAACTTAAAATCTGGTATAATTTTTACCCCGAAATTTAATGTATTTCAAACAGTAGACATATTTTTTCCACGGGGCACAACTAGAAATAAATGCATACCTAAAAGGTGGAGAAAAAATTGCTCTCAAAAATCATTGTCTGGTTCAGCGACAGTGTAGATAGATACTAATGGCTGTTGATTGGAGAAGGGAACGAGACCGGAAGGGGACCAGTGCTGTGATTGAATTTGATTGGCGCTATCACGGCGTGAAGGGCGATGGCACTTATATCGCTATTTGACGCTTACGTTGCTAACTAGCAAATATAGTAGTACTGTCAATAATCTCTGATCATTTCTATATATTGCTTGTTTGATAATAGAATATACTCAAATTAATTCTCAATGAAATATATTTTTACGTATTTTTTTTGTTATTAATAAACTTTGACTCCACAGACATGATATTCGTGCCTTTTATTATACATTTTTTTTTTAATTTTAATTGTTCGGTTAGCAATTTTTACCATAATTTTTACGTATTTGGTACACTTTGCTCACTGATTTTTTTGATAACTTCTTTTCACTGTAACTTAAAGTTAATGTTATTTATAGATTAATAGTCGTAAGCCTAATGGTAAAAACCTACATTTTTTTAAATGAATACTTCACTATCTTCTATATTCTTTACAGATTTCTCTAAATTTCATTTATAAATTGTTGTTAACAATGTATTGATGTTTAGTTTTCTGTTAACTTTTAGAAATTGTCAGCTAAAGATTCTTCGTGTAATTCAATCAAGCCAGCACGTTGTCGTTTATTATACGGCAGGGCAATGTTATCTTTTCGTCGCAGACCTGACAGGCTAAACTGGGTCAGATTGACTTAGTGTGAACGATCCTCATAAACGAAGTCCATTTACTGAGATGACTATGCGAGTTGTCCATGGATAGCTTTAAAAATGTATTCGATAGCTAATAGGAGTATCAAGTAATTGAACAAAAATGGAGGCTTTTCCTTACTTCGTGAATTTATCTAGTCGATTTCAGTCTTACATGCTAAGGGCTTCAGTGACCAAGTAGTCACAAATTGGTCCAAAGGAAGTCCTTTAGCTGAAATGTATGAAACAAAGCTTCATTTTGTTGGTTAATAAAATACAATTAATGAATCAACATCTGTGTGCATAGTACGATTTCTACTCTGAAGATTTGTATGCTGAACGCATAGTGACAGCTAGAGGGTGCTTTATAATCCCCATTCAAATTTTAACGTGTTCGATATCGAACGTCAAGAGTAAAAACTCGTACTACGCGCACTGGTCTCTCTAGATAACGCATGAATGTAGGCATCGACATGACCATAGGCATAATACACCGATGGAAACCTACGCGTACTCTCCAGTAGCATGCCATTAGGCTCTTGAAACTTTTCAGCCAATAGTGCTGAAAAAACCTCTCATACAAATGAGCCAGCGCTGGCATATATAGCTGGCCTTTCAATTAGCCATTCTTTTGTAGGGATTACTGAAATGTTTCACATTGATGGTTTTGATCAGCGTTCACGTGATCCACCCCATATTACTGGGCTGTTTCTCGTTCACCCACAGATAGATATTTCATGCCTTTGTGAACAGAGAGGTTAGATAGAGTTGAATTCAGTTTTCCAATAGAAGAGTAAATTATACAGAACACAGAATATAACAGTAGATTACACAGTACAGTACAGTGTTTCTAACATTAGACTCGGGATGTAAATTCCTTGTCCTTGAAAGTCCCTTATCGCCTTTTACGATATACGAGTAAATAGGAAAGGAAGCGTCTGATGCATCATTTTTTAATGTTGCAATGTCTCGCAATATTTTGGCTTTTTACATTGTACAATGAAGTATTTAAAAAATCTCAGGGTTAACTATTGTAGTTAACGCTACAACTACATTAAGTCTGGAAATGTATTCCACAAACATCTTTGTGGATGAATATCCTAAACTTTATTCAGGTATAATAATGTATCAGTTTAATCATCACAAATAAAAGATGTAGTAGGATAAGTGCTTTATTTTTTACTTTCCCTTACGATGATTAGAGGTTTTTAAAATGTTCACTTTTGCTACAATGGAATAAAACCGGATTATTTCCCCACACGATAGTACCACTGTCATATCGATTAGCGATTCTTTTGTGGGGCAATTACTAGAATTGCTTCCATTGCTGGTTTCGATCGGCATTCAAACGGCCTGTCCCATATAGCTGCATTGTGCTAACTTGAAGTTTTTAAAGTGCGCTCCAGCATTGTGACATACTTTTGAATTAATAAAGGCATTGTAATGAAAGCTGTTTCCTCCGTACGAAACAGAGTGAGCTTATTTTTATCCGACGCTGCGCGGGTTTCATCTCGAGAATGGGTTAAGTTGAATTAAGATTCTGGAGAATGGAATACTGAGCCAGGAATGCATTCGTTCCAAAATGATAGTTGGGTTTGTAACCTAAATGACAAGTAGAGATTTCTCATTTTTTATTTATTTGTAAAATAACCATTGACTGTAAATGCATTTACGTATTAACAATGTCATAAATATGCAGGGTTTTGTTTAACTGGGCAAAAATCAAAATATTTACGAAGCATACTACCCAATGTATTTTTCTAAAAATGTAAGTATGTATATATCTATTGAACTCTTATTAAAATCGGTCCAGTAGTGTCTACAATTTCTCCGCTGAAACAAATATAGTTAAATGCCACTCATAGTTAAGATGTTAATCAAGGACGAATCCAATAAATAGGATTGGCCGATAATGAAAATAGACTTTTACTTATGTATGAAAGTTGCAGAAACATATACGTACATACGAGAAATAACTTGTCATAAACTCATTATTAAAAACGTTATTAAGTAATTTACTATCTTTATAATATTTTTTTTTTTTCGCAATTTTTTTCATTTATTTTATAAACAACATAACAATTATCATGTTAAAAATTAAATACAATCAATAAATTATTTACAATAATAACAAAATATAATAATTATTGTTATTATAACTATAATATAAATAATTTTACTAATATAAAATAAATAACTTTATATATTAATAGGTGTAATATTAACTTAAAATTAATTATAAACGAATGACAAGATAAATAAATAATTGAATTACTCAAAAAAAGTACTAAAAACAAAAGTTTGAATATGGAAATTTTGTGCACTTGCGCTTTTCCATTTCTGTATTCAACATAATCGCTTCCTTGTTCTCGAGATTTTGTAAGTTGTTGACAAAATTTAAACCGAACAAAATAAATAGTAGCTAAAGCGACAGCAAAAAAATACTCTGTAAACTTACACAGAAACTCTCAGTCTGACCTCTATTCCATTGTAAAGGCTACAATATTGGCAGTTTCTTAAGAAACGAATTTACTTGTATTTTTCCGCAATGGATTATATAACATACTATTTTTATTGTATACTAACTAATAACCCTTTCGACCACGTTGTTTCTTTTAAATCCGGAAACCATAATTACAATATATACAAACACCGGCCCGGCCCGGCTTCACACGGGAAAAATATATAGCTTATGTCACTCAGGGATAATGTAGCAATTTTCTGGTGAAAGAATTATCGAAATCCGTCCAGTAGTTTTGGAGTTTGTTGGTTACATACATACATACATACAAACTTTACATCTTTAAAATATTAGTATAGATGTATTTTAAAAACTTGGATATTGCTCACATAACGTAAAATTCTGATCACATAATTTTTTACCGCCAGCTGGAAAACTTCATGTAAATCACCCAGATGTTTCTATAAATTTAAAAAAAACGCCGGCAGAAAAACTTCACGTAGTTAACTTAAAAGGTAGATTCAAAAATCGAAGAACGAACCGTAATAAATCAAGTTTCAATCAAAGCGCCTAAAACCAAACCCAGACAGAATACCAATCAACCAACAGACCTGGTTCAACTGTAGATAAACCAACTTGTTTACTTGATGCTCGGGCGGATACAAATATTAGCTTTTCTTGTTTTTACCGGAAGCGTTCTATTTCCCCCATTCTTCTCATTCTGACGGCCATTCATCAGGATGTTTTGCCTTGTGATGTATGGACTTCAAATAAGTTGGCGTCAGAACTTGCTTATTTCATAGGGCAAATAGTGTTATTTTCCGATTTACAAAAGGTTATGTTGATATCTGCATAGAATATACATATACCAAAATTAACTTCTAAATTCATATTAAAAATAAAACTATTATGTTTGATTACTTTTACCGGAAGTGTTCTATTTCCCCCCTTTTGAGGGCAATTCATTAAGATGTTTTGCCTCGTGATCTATGCATTTCAAATCAATCTACTTACAGCTTGCTTATTCGTTATCTTTAAAAAACACTTATATAAAACAACAACGTACGTCCATATTTGTACTTAATAACTAAAAGAAAAAATATTACAAATGTTACTTTTACCCATTGTAAATGACGGCCCATTCTGACCCCATTCTGACGGCTATTCATCAGGATGTTTTGCGTCATGATCTATGGATTTATAATCAGTTGGCGCCAGAGCTTGCTTATTCGTCAACTTGCTGATGATACGGGGATAATAAAATGATTTTTCGATCTATGTAAGATTATTTGTTATTGGCAAGAAATATTTAAATAAAAAGTCAGTAAGAAAAGACGAATGTTCGAATTAATATTAAAAAGAAAACAAGGATACAAATATGACTTTCGTCCCTTATTTGACTGGTTAAATAAATTGTTTTGTTCCCTCCATTCTGAGTCCCCTTTATCAGGATGTTTTGCTTCATGATGAATGGACTTCAAATCAGTAGGGGACTCAGCGATAACGCACGCACATTATTTAAGGATAATGGAGTTGTTTTCGACTTAGGTTATTTCGTTTTTGGCTGGAATTACTTATATAAAAACGACGAATGTGTTTGTATTCAATGAAGCGTTAAAACACACCATTTTATTTTGTTAATTAATATCAGATTATTTGAACCCATGAAGCAAAGTACACAGGATTTCATAAAGATTATTGAGATCGATGAAAGAGAAAAATTATGTGTGTAACATGTTAACAATCCATCTATATATTCATGAGGATCCATGAGATAATTCTGATCCTGACAGGGTAAGAATACCGGTCATAAGAGACGCTTCCAGGGTTTGGACAAGTTTCTCCTTGGGCTTAAATTAAGGTTATATTGTGTGTTTATAGTAAGGTGGTTTTATTTTGACATCAGCCGTTTTTATACTACCTGTTGCCATGACTTTGTCCATGTAATTTTTTATTTCTGATTTGTTTTTCATTTTTTACACATTTTAGCTGCGCAGTGGCCCCAATTCTTTCTAAGGATAAAGATTCTTCTTCCAATAAGAATAAAGAGAAACGTGGCGTTCATACTCTGTCTGTTGCATGCTCGTGAATAATTTAATGACAGCAAAAATCTATTTTTATTGCGGTCAATGCCCTTTCCTGTAACTTGAATCTAAATAGTATCAAACTGATGATCCTTCATGAGCAAATCTCTCATGCAGAACCACACCTTATTCCCAGTTACAAATCTCCACGCAGCATCCCTGATGACTCCATGCGCGGTGTTTTTGTCGTAATTCTGACAACGTAACAATGAAGCCCAACTAACAATGTCGTGCCGCGTCCTCGAGTGGAGCACGTATTCACACACTAATTTACAATTCTTGCACAAAAACAACAAGCGTCGCACCTGTACTTAATAGCGGAGCTGCAGCTTACAGGAGAGCTGTTTGACAAACTATACTTTTTTATGTTTGAAGGTAGCACACGGCCATGCAGTCAACCTGATAGTAAGTAGCTACTGCAGCCCGTTAAATCTGCGACCGTGAGTCGATTACAGACGCGGTGCTACCCCTGAGGACAGAGTTCGAATGCCTCGTGTTCTGCGTATGCTGGCTATCACACCCTTGCACCAAAACACAATAGTGCGAACATTGGTATTTCACGGCACAACTAGATGTGACAGTGGTACCGATCACATAGTTGAACATGAAAATTTTACCACCCGTTAATATTCCGGACACTTTTAAATTTTGCTTCGCCGCGAGAATTGAACACGTGACCCTACGTTTCGCAGACCGGCTCATCGCCGACTGGGCCAGAGGACGTCAGATGCACTTAAGTTACCATTATATAATGTATATACGAATTTTACGAGTGGTAAATATTTAATGTTCGACTGGGTCGGTACAGCATTTGCCCAAATCGTTTAACAAGACTAGGTTTTCGAGATGATCCTCACTAGTAGCATCACATACAGATGTGAACCATCTTTCTCACGTATATTGTGATGCAGTAGTGGTAAGAACCATGAGCTGGACTGAAAACTAGAGGACTTATTTCGTATTATAAAAGCAATTAGATTAAGAACATCATCTTTATATATTTTACTTCTACTGATTTCATAAAATCAAATTTAGAATAAAATCCACTCTGGACTCTAACTGGAGAAGTAAAAATTCAGTGTATGTTTGTCAATAAACAAGTTATAAGCCTTTACAGTTTTTCATACAAAATTAAAATGCGCATAACTTCCAACTTAACAATTTTTTTATTGTTTTGATTACGTACCCACACAGATGACGACGTAACCAACCAATATGGATCTTAGTTTTTGACTCACAACATAAAATTTTATAGTAATTTAAGAAAATCGTTTGTATGAGAGAGCTTTAAAAGCGCAGCGCACGACATGCGATGATAAAGATACAGATGATTCAATTTATCTTACTTCCCAGATCGATAACGAATTGTTTATGCCCCAAAAAGTAAAATTTTATTTACTTTCAAAAATTGTGTTCTCGATTACGTTACGAAATTTCACGCTTCGAACGCTAAGTTGTCATGAGCAAGTGTTTCGTGTTTGACAAAACATAATTATTAATTCAGTACGCACGGCATACAACCATGGGCCACCGAATTCTTACAACAAAACTCTTTAATTTGAATCCTTTTAGGAAATATTTAAGGCTTAAATTTGAATGATGACTCACATTTCATAATCCCAGGGGTGTAATCAATACATGCATTATAAATTGAGAGTGAATTTATATTAGATCGCAAACACTGTGGCATGTGTATCCATGTATTATGCATGGATTCGGAAATTTGATAAATTTACTCGACTAGCTGTTATTGCGGTTTCGCCTGCGGTAAATTTGGACTGATTTACATACTGTCAGGAACCATGATTTTTTCTTTGCCAAATTTCATGATTATCAGTAGAATAGGCAGGGCATGAAAGGGTAATTAACTAACTAACTTTCATAACTATAATTATAATTTTATTTGTCCGGTACTACCTAAATATGCTGCAAAAGCAACTGTTTGCAGAATAGTGTTTCGTTACAAAAGTGTGATATATATGTGATATGTTCAAGAATATATGTGTTCAAATCAAACCTAATCCTCTTAAATAGCACCACAACTGTGATTACGTTTCTGTGACGGTGGACATCACAGATGATGATTATACAGAATAATGTGAGTTTGTTTTACTACTCAATATAATTTAAAATTATGCCTTGATACTAAGAAACAAAAATATTTTTTGCCGAAAACCAATGTCAATTATAAATTAAGAATAAGATTCAACTCCATGTTTCTGACTTTAAAGAAACATTTAAAAGCAAATAGTCAATTTTCCTGCTCGCGTAAATGTGTAAGACAGTTTAAAACTGCAATAAAAGTTTATTCGAACAGTTCCATAAAAGGGTACAGCAAAAAATGATCGTTCCATGAGTGTTATCGCGTAAAAATTTAAAACAATCACCGTTAAAGTCCTTAGCGCTTAATAGCTAGCAATAATGCAAGGTACTTGTAAGTAATTTGCGTTTACGACCCCAAGCTCATTCTGTCATACTTTTATTTGCGTCTAATAAAACATCGCCAGCGCCACTCCAAATTTATTGCCCAATAAACCTGTTACGTCACATAACCAATTTAATCTGCAACCTTTGATGGGCACTCGATTCGTAATAAAATTGAATTTAATCTGGGAACGAAAGGATTGCGCCCTGGGCGAAGCTTTGTCCTCA
>DWFC01000595.1:0-10356 GCA_018247075.1 Hasora chromus | reverse complement strand
CTTAAAAGTTATATAAGCGAGTAGTTCGTACTTTACCTTGGTAATTTTTACATCTATGATCATATATTTTGAGATTATGTCGATAATTTTTATAGTATATTTAAAACATGCGTACAGAATCTTCGAATAGCATATCGACAACGGGTGTCTGGCGTATTTATGTTTAGGTTATTAAGTCTGGTTGCAAACAAATTTCTAATATACCGTTGAGAGCTAAATAAATGAGTGTAAATCTTTGATTTAATTTAAAGATGGCTACCATCTGACTGAACAAGTAACTGATATCCATTTGTACAAAAAAAAACAACAGTTCTTTGACTTCTGGAAACTTAAGTGAATGACACTGTAATTCATTCATTACATATTTTTTATTTATCCAATTGACATTTTAGCAATCGACTTCAATATATTTACAAAAGAAACGAGAATGCGCCAGTACCCAGTCTAGAAAATCAGATGAGCTATAAACTCTTTCTATGCTTATTTCATTTCCAATCTTCCATTTGTTTTGTCTTTATCTCTTATTCATGTTGCTTTTATTTCAGTTTTACGATTTATTTTACTGGCTATCGCGGCAAGATTTTTTGAGTTACACTCATTCCTTTCGTAGTTTGATACATTGTTTCGTTAAATTTGGTGTAGATTCTATCGATAGTATGTTAGGAGAGTAATAAATGTGACTTTAAACTTTATCGCTTGGAAGTTTTATATTGCTATCCATATTTTATAATTGTGCATGATACTTGCTATTTTGATTTTTGGAATGGCTCAGAGTTACGTTCTTTCAAGTTTTGGCGCTTAAGTAGGGTAGTCCAAATGTGTAATTGTTGTCTTTAAGTAAAGCAACAAAGGCATTCCCTATAGAGCACGTTATAATATACCAAAATAATAATTTACGGCTTACCCTTCAACGAGGATATAAAAAAGCAGGCGTTGAAAATGGTAACAGTTTTCATGGATCATATCGTTTTCATGGTAGTATCTTTCGCTGTATAAAATGGTGTCTTGTACTTGATAATTCGTATATAATTAGTGAAACTTTTCTTAAGTAAAGAATACAATGTTTGAAGGTTTAAAATAACCCTCGTATACAATTATGGGGCAACATTGTAACACGCAAGTTTGTCAGTGATGGCAACCAATGTTGCACGATATATTTAATGATGAACTTATAACTGGTATAATATCACGTGCTTTTAGGAAGTTTTATTGTAAGCTTACATATAATATATTTAAAGTGTAACCATATATGACCTTATGTAAGTGATATCACTGTAACCAAAAACATATCCCCTAGTCTGAATTATATAAGTAAATTTAAGATTATTATATAAATCCTATATACAAGTGGTTTATAAAGAGAAGCTTACTTTGTGATAAACATATATCCTGTTTTCTTTCTTACGATCGTATGCACTATGTTATTCTTATATATAATTAATATTAGAAGAAGTAAACAAACTATTTGCACGTGTATTTAAAATTATGTCTTATACTTTTTATTGTGTATATTAGATAGTTTAATTACAACTAATTGAAAATTGTAAAACTCACTAATTGATGCATATCATTACATATTTAAATACTCAGTTACCGTATGACTCGTTGGTAATTTTATAACAATATAAATATCTATGATATATCATAAATCTCTATGTATTTTTTGCAGCTTTCACAAATCCATGATTTAGATATGTTTCAGTAGTTTGTTTACTTTTTCTACATATCGTAAGTAAGGTTAGAACAATGTTGAGCGCGTGTAAGACGCGAGATTGAATACCTATTTTGTATTCTATTTACACGCGTTACGACATAAAATCTAATTATTATAAAACTACATAAGCGTATAAGCGTCAAAATGTGTGATAAACATATGTAGATATGTTGTCTATATAACACTGTTTCACATCTAATATTTATGCACTCTGCACCTATTATTCTAGTGAAATTGATCATCAGAGTCGAAAAACCTGATACTTAAGGAATTTCGTAAGGCCGTCTTATAAATGTTCTAATGTCATTTTATCTTCTATGTGTCACTTCTTATTGCTGTCTTTGTATAGGTGTTAAATGTGGTGTTATCTTCTCTGAATATATTGTAATCCTTAATCGCTTTGTTATCAAGTTAATCTGACGCAAGTTAAAATTATTAGGCATGATTGTTACTGGATTTGTATATGAAGACACCTGTTTAATATTTCCTGTATTGCCCGTTAAACGTTAGGACGTGCCTTAGACACAAAGTCTCCTTCAACACGCTGACTAGATAAAATAAGAGTCCTTAAGGGGCTGTAAAAGAAATGTTTTAATAATTTAGTAACAATGAATACTAATACCACTTTCGCTGGTACTTTATATTGTCACTGATGGCCATAAAATTCACTAATTTCTAACAAAGTTATTATTAAATGAATCAAATTATAATTACTAATATATCGGAAATAAAGCCTCGTCAACGCAGGCGTGAAATACCGGTCGATGTAATCTCTGATCGAAATTTTGCACCTGAAACAAAATAAATTTACTATTGTTATTCGCATCTGAAAGCGTAATTTTCCTATACAGGCCAGTAACGAACATAGCGTATTTAAATATTTGATATTTAAAATTATATTATACTCAATTTATTCTCACTTTCATATACTTAAGAGAATTTGAGAAAAACCAACAGAATACATATCGGGCAGGTGGAGCGACTGCAACCTAAGGGCGACGCACCACTGACCTACTTTGCATATCAATTTAGATATTAAGTCATAATAATCGTAATTTTATGAAGTATTATTCGATGTTATGTACTACTTTAAATACGGGTATGTCTTCGGTGTTATATATTATTAGAAATTGTGTATGAGAAATATTATAGCTTTTCAAACTTCGATATTTATGAGTGTTAATATTGAATTTAATCTTTGATAATATAGGTAAATGTGCGTATTGTTTGTTGTAAGGCAATTAAATTTCTTGAAGCAATAATTTTAAAAGTTCACTTATTGATATAAACATTCCTATAATAACTGATCATATTGTTACGATATTATATGAACCGTTCACAAATTATCTAGTTTACTAGAGAATATTATCTAAATTTTCTCTAAAAAATTTGTTAATAATTAAGTTGATAATTATATCGTGTTCATTGCTGTTTATAGTCACATTTATTATTTAAGTTATAACTTAAGTAATATAATTCTAATATTAAAAAAATTGCTGTAAAAGTGTATTTTAAATTTTGGTTTAAATAAAAAATTAAATACCATTCAACTTCGAGTTTTATTGATAATTTTTTTTTTAATTATCATTGTGATGTACACTATAATTTATCCCCCGTGTATAGAAAGCAAGTGGTGCGGGTGCGACCTAACGACTTAACATACTTTTATGATCCCATAAAAATATGCGGAGTGCTACTTTTTTGCGTAGGTACATCGTAAATGGTGAAGTTTCCGTATATATGAGAATTAAAATAGGTCCTAATGCATATTAATTATTTCAGTGCAAAGGTGCAAATCAGGACAACCTTGGGGGCGAATAAATAATAATAGTGCATTTTATCGAGTTCTGTTCTTTTAAACTTTTAAGTATGCAACGTATATAGATGATAGTTTCAAATTAAGATGAGTGAGACTCAAGTATGGCGGAAAAAAGCGTGAAATCATTTCAAATTTATTAACACGTACGTACCTAAAAAGCTAATTGCTTAGAATATTTCAAGTGAAAATAATAAAAAGTGTGTAAAAATGTGGTAATAAAATGGGAATGAAAATGAAACACTACAAAGCGTCTCCGTAAAACTTGGCCCTGAAATAATAGGATGATCTCTTATGGCTACTTAAAAGTACTTAGACAGGCACGAAAGCTCTTGAAACAAGATTTTATATCGCAGTTATGAAAATGTCTGCTTGAAATACTAATGAAGTATATTGCTTTATTGTCCAAGTTTATGTAATAGGTTTAGATCTTCAAGGTCGTATATATTTTTTTATTAATGAACTTGATTTGCCTAGATGTTTTATTAAAAGAGATAACTGTTTTGTTACCGTCACACTTATATATTACAATATATATGTAACCAGGCTGCACAGCACTTTCTAACTTCGTTCTTTTAACTTTTTTTTCTACTCTATTAGATATTTTTATTTCAGATATCGGTTAATTATATCCTGACCATTTCCGGCGTTACGAAAAAACTAAGAGCGAGATTCTGAAATCTGATTCCATCTTCAAATATTTATCATGTACCTATGTAATATATCTATTTACATCAATAACAAGTAAAGTATTTTACAAGAAAATGCAAATTATTGCCTAATAAAACCAAGCGAATTAAAGCGCGCGCAGTGGACCCCCGGTGTGTCGTAAATCTGTGAAAAAATTAAAATTGCGTTCGTAAATTTGAGAATAAAATTCTGGAACTTCTTTGAGATTTACGATAACTTCAATAGCAAGCATGAGAATTTCAATGTAGCTAGTTTATGGATGTTATGGACTGCAGTAACCTGATTTAGATGGATAACATGCTACTTTCTTAATTCTCGTTTCCGTACGATACTTAATGATTAAAAGAATACCTACAAGTTTATGATATTATTTTAGGAAAAAACACGTTCAAAAACAAAAAAATCGCATGATTTTAAAACTGTACTGTAGCGTCTGTCGATAAAGATCGTTGCGTGTTCAAAGGTAATGATAGAACAACATGAACTTGAGCCTGAAGGTAACCTGACGCAAATATCACTACATTTTTTACATTAGTAACGCTTAGCTTTTGCGTTGATGTAGAAACAGGATTCCATTTCATTTCAGTTGTTGGACAATATTAGCAACGAAATCGGTAAATTATTGGATTCCGTCCTGAGTTGTAGTAGAAAGACGTTGACGACCCGGCTCATCAACGTAGCCGGTCTGAGAAAATTGGGGTCGCGGGTTCGATTCCCGCAGCGAGACAAATTTTCTAATTTGTTCGAGTCTTTAAATTTCATATTCGACTGGGTCGGTAACACCGTCACACTTAGTTGTGCCATAAAATAGTGGTATTAGCACTACTGTGTTTCTACTGTGCAAGGGTGAGATAGCCAGCATATGCAGAAGACGAGACGTTCGGACTCTGTGTTCAGGTTAGCAGCTGGGCTGCAGTAGCCACTTACCATAGTGCGCTACCTCATAACATAAAAAAAGAAAACAAATGTAAAACTTCATATATATTTTAAAATACATTTAAGTTACTTAATTATATGCTCTAAAATGGACTTAGAGCTGACAAAATAGTCCGTGTCACAGTATGAATATTAGATTTATTTGTGGGACATCGAGCAGTGTCTAGTACAAATTAAGTCCTAAATCAATTATGTTCGCATCGCTCACAAGCACTTACACTTCGTAATAAATCTATCACTTACATTGTTTTCACATTAACAGAGGCAAATTAATAAGCCACAACACATTATCCGCTCGACACTCCATTAGAGTGACGTAATTACATATAGAAATATGATCGCATCAAAACCACACATTTTCGGACAAAATCACGCTATAAATGACTCGCAAATTGTAGTGCGAGGTAATTAGATTTAATAAGGTACCTGAGGTAAATAAGGCCCAAGGGGTAATAAGGCCCAAATTTCAAATTTCGCGGGAAAATATACCTATGACACTTCACTGTTTACGCACACGTGCACAATGTCGGTGTGAATGATTCCGTATTGGTCAGCAGACGCTAGCGCCGCTATCTTGTCAGTCAAGTGCGATGCTTTGATGAAGTGACTGGCTATTGTGCAATTTTATAATTTTCATACCAAGAAACTGTAAGTATTTAACGTTTTATTTAATAATGGACTAATAACGCTGTATTTATTACCTTAAGTATGTCTCGCGTAATACAAAGGATATGGCTTTTCCTAACCAGAGAATGATTTTGTAGGTTATTTGGATTATTTTGTAAAAACGTGGCATGCGGTTAATAAGGCCCATTGTAACGATACTTGGGCCTTATTAGCCTCTTAATATTAAAGTATCAGATTGTATTGTTCGTTATTTTCTAGGTCAATGTACTATGTGAATTTTGACAATATATGTGTAATATTGTTACAGATTTTGATTAAAATGCCTCCAAAGAGAGCTCAGTGGACAGAAAACAATTTACGGGCTGCTATGGCAGCTATAAAACGAGGGCATCTGACGCAACGAGCTGCAGCTGAACGATACAATATTCCAAGACGAACTCTCCGAAATCATATAAAGTCCGAAAGTACTATTAAGCGCTTAGGTCGTCGTTCCGTTTTGACAATTGACCAAGAAAAAGATCTTGTACAACGCATTATACGATTTTCTAACATTGGTGTACCTGTTACTCCGAAAGTCATACGGAGACAAGCATTTTTATTTTGCGAGAGTTATGATATTAAGCATGATTTCAACAAAGACTCTGGAATTGCGGGCAAAGACTGGCTTAAAACGTTTTTGAAAAGGAACCCAGAAATTTCCAAAAGAAAAGCCCAGTTTATGAATCCAGGCAGAGCACAGAAATTAAACCGTCCTATTGTCGCTCAGCATTTCCAAGAAGTGAAAGACCTATATGAAGAATTAGATATTCTACAGAACCCTCAACGACTCTATAATATGGATGAAAAGGGGTGTAGACTCACTATTCATCATCAACAAACTGTTTTGGCGCAAAAAGGAGCTCGTCGAGTCCATTTGATTGCACCTGAGCACGCGGAAAATGTTACGATAGCAATGTGTGTTAATGCTGTTGGTACTGCTATCCCACCAATGATCATCTTCAAAGGCCAAAGGCAAAAACCAGAATATAGTGATAACTTACCAGCTGGATCTCTCATAAAGATGGCTCCAAAAGGAAGTATGACCACGGAGCTATTTATTGAATTCATCAAGCATCTGGGAAAGAATAAAACGCAGGGAAAAGTCTTGTTAATCTTTGATGGAGCATCCTCGCACCTGGATTATACAATTGTTGAAGAAGCAGACAAGCATGATATTGTGCTTTATTGTTTGCCTAGTAACACAACCCATGAACTTCAACCCCTCGATAAATCTGTCAATAAGTCTTTTGAGCATCACTGGGATCAAGAAGCTATGACATATATGTATCAAAATCCTGACAGACGCTTGACAAAATCGAACTTCAACAAAATATTCTCAAAAGCTTGGTCGAGGGCACTGACTCATGAAAATATAATAAATGGATTCAGGGCTACTGGATTGTTACCATTCAACCCTGATGTATTACCAGATGAAGCATTTGCACCAGCGATCTTGACCGAACATCCTCCTCCACAAACTTCAACTATTATTGAGGCAAACATAGACTACCCTGAAGTAACGTCACGTTCTGACACTGTTTCACCGTCAATACTAAACAACGAAGAATGTACTATTGCTGGCATTGTTACCCCAGAAAAGCAAATTGGTGTAAGGGCTTTAACTGATATTGATACATCAACTCTTCCTGTGAAAGTACCACAAACTTTAACACCATCGCCTAAACCATCAACATCTGGTATTGTGACAAAACGTCCTCTTATTCTAAGTTCAGACTCAGAAACGGATATTGAGCCTGATGCTATACAGAAGATGTTGAATATAAATAATCCCACTAGAATCAATGTATATACCTCCGAAGAAGACTCAGACAATGATACTCCGCTAGCCAGTCTTAAAACAAAGGAAACTAAATCCCCGTTTCAAGAACTTATGCCAACTCCAAACTATGCTGTTATCAAAAACAAACCAAGAAGAAAGGCCATCAATTATAGAGGTCAACGGATTACTAGGGACCTTTTTAAGAAACGGGAGGAGCTAAAAGAAAATGAGGTAATAAAGGTGAAAAAAGCCAATCGGAAAACTAAAGATCGTAAGAATAAGTCTGGAAAAGATAGCAGTAAGGTTAAGAAGTCAAAAATAATTGAATCTGAATGGTTCTGTCATGCTTGCAAAGAAGGTCGTGTTTCGGACATGCGACAATGTGCCCAATGTTTAAAATGGTACCACGAAGAATGTGTCGGACTTTCAACCGAAGATAAAGATATTTTTTATTGCTGTGTTTAAACAAAATACTTAACTATATTTTACCGTGTCAGTATGAATAATATGTTTGTTAATCGTTTTTATTTTTATTTTGTTTGCAGAAGATATTTTGTTTTGTTTTGAGTCTATTTTCTGAGTCTAGGAATATGCTTGTGATACTAAAGAACTAAGTTAGGTATTTTTAATTAAAGTCTGATTTTAAGTCTTAAAAATTAATATAAGATTAATTACATAGTTTTGTTTAATAAGAAAAGAACTGATTATTTTAATTTTCTAAGTTAGAGAACATGTTGTGATTGTACCAAATACTTTAGTTAAGGCCACTAGTTCCTGGAAACTGAATTGTCTTCGATTACTATTGAGAGGGTAATAAGGCCCACGTTTAATAAATAAAGGAAAATGATTAAATAAGTAAAAAACAACAATTTACTTTTATTTTAACTTATTTCTAGGTTAATTTAGGGCGATTTACTTTAAAAATAAAGCATTTTTTTATATGGGCTTTAATATACTACCGTAGTATAATAAGGCCCATGAGAGAAGTTTAAAAAAAGTGTATTTTCGTATTTAAAAATATGCTTTTCTGAATTGTTTCTCACAATTTATTACAGCAACATGTACAAGCTATGTAGACAACATGTTTTTGACGTCCTATACGCATTATACTCAGATTTAAAGCAAATTTTTGTTAGGTGGGCCTTAATTGCCACCGGTACCTTATGCCGAACACATTTTAGCTTTCAGTAGTAGGTATGTAAGTATTATCACTTACTTAATATCTCTTCTTAAGTAGCTAATAAAGACGACCTGTGAACAATATTTTATTCTTATTTTGAAACACAACATAGGTTATAAAGATTCAGATCACTTATTAATTTTCTTGTACTTGCTCCCCATAGTTTAATGTTACAAGTTAAACGAGCTCTGGTTTATTCCCTTATCTTCTGCTTGACCTTTTCAAGCGTTTATCAAATAATAGTGAATGCAGCTTTCGAAACTGGTAGAACAGTGTACTTGAATAACGAATAACATTTAAGATAAATTTACCAGGAGGTATTTTCAATTAACGAGGTCTTCTTTATAATAGTATTCAAAAATGTTGTAATGTATTAATTTGATGCTACATTAATGATTTTTTTATTTCATTAAAAATAAATACATAACATAACCACCAACGCGCAGGGTATATTTACTTGTGTTACGTAAACATGCCATGACATATCGCGTAAAACGATTCTACCTAAATCAAATCTCTCCTTTTTCGTTCTATGTTGTCTTTCTTTTCTTCATTATTGTGACCCTAAAGATCTAAAATTCTGATCATTACCGCTAACTATTATTTTATTGCACAAGTATAAAATACTTAGTCTGAACTGAATCGATGAACTTCAAGACAACCAACTTTCTAAAAACCATTGTAACATACTCAACAGTAGATAATATTAAATCATAACTTGACAGTTTTCCGTAGTACGTAATCATTATCTACTTATTTAAAGTAGAACGAAATAATTTTATAAGACGGCCTAGGCGCCGCCTTGTGTAAACCGTATTCTGTATGGCTTTTTTCTTAGTTTATTCTAGTACTGAAATATAATGCATAAATACAAATGCAAATACTTTATTGCACAAAGTATGGTTATTTACAATATTTTTTTTAAGACACAATATAATTGGAAACCGTGTCGATATGGCAATTTAAAATTATACAAAGCAATATTGTATAATTGAATGTTTTTTTTTTGTATTGAGGGTATATATAATCATGACTCATAATTGAATTATAAATATTCATTTGTAGTATAAAAACATTGATTGACATTGATTATAACGACCTCATCTTTGATTTAAATAAGCTATCGCTGCTACTGAGTTTTAATTCCGTCGGTACCTCATTATAAATATTGATTATATGGCATATAATGAGTATTTTTAAGAGATCAATTTAGCTTAGAGATTGGTAGATTTAAATTACCCATATATTTGACACTAACAACCCGGCCCGGTTTCCCACGGGTTATATTATAAAAAATATATCAGAGACAACCCTCTTAAAATCGACCAGGGAAGACCATAAAGAGCAGTTTGTAATTCATCAATTTCAGATTGATAGATTAACTATCTAAAAAAATTGTAATCTCTCACCAGAAGCGGTTACACATACATACATACATTTAATTATTAAGCCTTTATTTCTGAACTAAACATATACAAGGAATTATAATACAAAAAAACTTAAATGCTACTTAAAACTAAACTATCACATCTGATTTCCCGGTTTAGTGATCAGCGTGTCCTGTGACACATAGG
>DWFC01000594.1:0-10369 GCA_018247075.1 Hasora chromus | reverse complement strand
GACAAGACGTTCCAATTTTATCTCCAAATCAATATTGGTCATGTCCATGCGTTACGGGCTGCAGTGTCCACTTAGGGGACGTACCCATATTACGTGATTTTTTCGGGGGAGTCGGGTCTACAAAATACGCTAGGACAAGAATGAGGTCTTTCCACATACTGCAGATATTCACGGAGTGGGGCGAGTGTAAAAAAATGGCTCTAAGTATCGGTACAGGCCCTCACTAAATACTGTGCAAGTCTGAATGCTTTCTACCAATTCGTAGCATCTAAAATGATTCCTCTCAGCCTAAATTCCTGTCAATAATAATCGTAATTATGTTTCTGAATACTAGTGATAGGCTTAGTTGCACCGTTTAGTTTAATAAGCCGTTAACATTTTAATTAAGGCTGTAACCGTGCCAATTAATGGCAGCCTAGTAATTACTGGTTTTGCGATCTGTTCCATCTAGTTGTACGCACTTTAGCGTTAAATTACTTCAATATTCGACTGACTCGGTACCGCCGTCACATCTGGTTGTGACGTGATAGTACGCACTACTGTGTTTCGGTGTGAAAGCGTTCGAACTCTGTCCTTAGGGGCCGTTTAAGTATTACGAAAGCAGATTTATTATAATTATTTATGCCTACCTTCCCTTTGTCAGTAAAAGGAAGCAAGTATACTAGCGGCCCGTCCCGGCTTCGCACGGGAAATAAATATAGCTTATGTTACTCAGGGATAATGTAGCATTCTAATGGTGAAAGAATTATCTAAATCCGTCCAGTACTTTTTAAGTTTATTCGTAACAAACATACATGCATACAAATTTTTCGTCCTTATAATATTAGTATGGATATAGATGTATTTTTCATCACCATCTAAACACCCCACACCCCATGTAATCAAATCAAAGACATCCTGGAACCTCCTATATTGCTTACGTAATACCTGAATAATCTTAGAAGTAGCAAATGAATGGTCATCCTATATCACAGATGGCATGGGCTGCAGCAGCCACTCACTATCAGGTGGACTGTACGCTCGTATGCAAAATTATGATATATTATACACAAAAAAAAAAACAGGAAACAATGCCAATTATTGCCAGTGGCAGTAATTAAAAGATCAGTTTCATCCAGTTTGTTAATTTAACGGCACCGTGAATTAACTATTGTGATCTGTTATGATTTATTAACTAGAGGTCGCTAGTGGTCGAAATTCGACCCCTTATAGAAATATTTGCACTAATCGTTTATTAAGTTAAATATTAAATAATTTTGGTTTTAATTCAGCTTCTACAATAAACTTCCTAATTTAATTACCTATGTAGATAAAGTTTGTCAAAATACCCATGTTGGTAACCATAGTAACATGTACTGTCTAGTTTTTACGTCAGTCACTGACAGCGAACCGAGATTTACTTGTAGCTTATCACCCAACTTGTGGACTCTTTAGCCAGAAAGCCTTTTAATTATCTCCGATGAATTGCTAAAAGCCAAGGATCAGATGTATTACTTAAATAATCAGATCAGCATAGTACAGACTCGGCGATAACAGCATCACAACGGTCCTGGCAATCCAATTTTAAATTTACTTAATGTATAATTTTAATAATAGACAATGTTGCTATATCTATTTTTCGTATATTCGTGGTATCTGGTTAATGTTATCGCCTTGTGAAAATCAAATTAAGGGCTCTTATTAAAGCGGCGAGCATTCGACACCTTACGTCTAATAATACCTCTTTTGTACCTTTAATATTAAAAGTGCTGCCTGCTGCTTCGGTTGAATCAAAAATGATATGAGCACATTTACTATACGTTATGGGCTATCCATCTATTTATCCATCAGCCCTTTAATGTCCACTGCTAGACATAGACCTCCCCTAATTAATAGGGGATTATCCATAGTCGTCGCGCGTGGCCGTGCGTGTTGGTGGCCGTAATAAGGTGGTATGTAGCACAGAGAGATGCTGCTGCCCGTCGCCTGGTAGACTCAGCATTTAATAGCCTCTTTCGACACCCACAGGTGGAGTTGGAGTAGCGCTATTCTGAATTCAGCGCTACGCGGATAATTATACTAATTTACAAATAATGGATTTATTTTAAGCTACTGCTATCCCATGATAATTTGCAGTTTTAACTAACGCGTTAGCAAATTTTTTTTGCTTTGGATGGTTAGGGCACTTAAAGATTAAAATGTTGCAAATCTTAGGTAGTAAGCTATCCTTGTTACTAATTTATTGTTGGAAAATATACATTATTTTCTTAAGTGTACATAATGTTTCGGGGAGTATTTCCTGAAACGAGGAATCGTACATGCCAACAGAATTATGCTTAGTAGCTTCATTACTATTACTAGCGTAGCTTCATCGCTTGAAACATTAAAAATAATAACAAATACTCTTTAGCTCTTCAGAGGAAATTCCTCTACGGGACATTAAGGCCCCATTGTGCGTTTGAGGCTGTTCAAACGGAATTAATTCTCAACTGCAACACTTTTAACGCGCTTTCACTCGCGAGCCTGCATTGAAATTTACCTTTCATTTATTTTTTCAACTTTCATTCATTTTCAGCTCTTGTTCGGTTGATTTGAGTTAATGATACTTGTAGTCTGGGATGTAAAGAGAATGCATAAACTACTCTTTGTCTATAATTGAGATGACTTTGGGACTATTGGATTTAAAGAGTCTTAAATATTGGGCAATAATCTAGCACAGGTCATTTATTTCTTTTTATAATGTAAGGCCTTTTATACTAAATATGCTCGAGAAAATTCTTGCCCATCCTTTGGAGAGCAACAGGCGAGATGTAATTTGGTGTACTTATTATGCATTTTTTAATTTAGTTTTTTTTGGTTGTAAATTTTGCCTTGTGTTATGTATTATTATTTATTTATTTTATGTGTTATTTATTATGTATTATTCTAAATTATGGTATTAGTTTGCGTCTAATACTATTATAATATCCCATCGAACTTAATTTTCAATTTTTTTTCGACTTTTTTAAGAGTTACAAAATATAACATTTAACTATTGAATTAATATAACAAGGTGAAGGATACATAATATTTTAATCCAGTCCAGATAAAAGAGTCTATAAATAAACAACAGTTCTTTAATCCTATAATTTTATAGTTATAAATAAAAAAATAGACGAGTATATCAATTGTAATAACTCCTAATGAACAAAAGTTTATTAAAAGTAAGTATTCATTTAAACACTGAAATAAAATCACACTCCAATTTTATTCACCTGCACAACCGTATAAGAGGAATGAAATTTTGCTCCGTAAAAACTTTACAACAAAAACAAATATAGAATAACCGGCGGCTGTGGCTCAAAACACTTTTCTATTCGTCTGTACTTTCTGCTTAAACAATTTTATTGTGCAAATGCCAGTACAGTCGAGCGGTGAAGCACACGTTTCACGTATCGTAAACCGTTACTTCACGTGGCGTTTCTTTGTATCTCGAATTTTATCCTGTATTCCTAACGCTTTTACAAATATTGCAATCTTTCTAAAGCAACTCCTGTTTCGCATAACACTGCGTAAGGGCGGATTACACTAAAAGTGATATGATAGCTAAGCTATAGGGTTAAATAATTAAAACCTATTTTTGTCATCTTGTCTCGTTGGAATATGTAATTCATATCGTTCTCAAGATAGTACTGGGAGAAGATTTTAGAAACCTTATGCACAAGTAAATGTTAATTTTACAGCCAAGAGTCGTATAGAGAGAGCGTAAAGGTCGATGCTACGGCAAAAGCAGTTTTAAAATTCCGCTTAAACGTAAATGGTGTGTCAATACTTTTATTTAATTTTTAACCGACTTCAGAAAAGATGAGGTTCTCAATTTGACTGCTTTTTTCTTTTAAATGTTTTCATTCCATGAATTTATTGGCCGTCGATTACAATAATTTCCATAAAATAAAACATCGTCTCGCTGTCGATTTCGCTCAGCATTCTGTGTGCTTCGACCTTTAGTCCGTTGTGGTCGTATACTTGCCGAGCAGTATGCAATTACAAGATTGTCTGTAGGCTTGTAGGTCTATGACGCGTGCACAATTTTGTGAAATTCCTTTCGTGCCACATTTATTCTTAGTAGTGGAAGCTTTCATAGAAATTATGCTGAGGTTTTGCTGTCGTCACATTGCTTTAAAATTTTCGTTATATGTATGTTTTAGTTTCATTACAAGGAGAGTTGAATAAAGCAAAAGCAAAGTAGAGAGTGTAGTCATAGAGGATGTAGTATGACAGGAAATTTATATCGCCAAATGTAATCCCAGAATTTCATTTGCTCATAAATACAATCAAGTTAGTTTGTGGTACTGCAATTATCATCAAAAATATGTAGTAAAGACTGTAAACTTTGCCTAATTCTTATAGAAGTATTATTAAATAAACACTAAAGAATTTTATAATTATAATTTAATAATTTTCATATTTTTTTTTTAATATAATTTTGAGTCAATTTCTATGGCAGATAAAATTTGAATTTTAGTTTTCGAGGGGCCTTTGCAGGACCTTATAAAATAGAACTTGGCAATAATAAACGCTTCTTAAACAGGTATCCAAGGCGAATTTAATAACAAGGAAAATCCGGGACGTCATTAATGTACAAATGAAGTCGAGTAAGAGGATTAGATCTGCTCGAGAGGCCGAGATGTTCTTATTACAGAATTAAGAGGTTTCACAAGTCAAATTGATCTGGGGGTAAGATAATTGAGCCCGAATTTGAGGACTCCAAAGTGTGTGCATTATTTACAAAAAAAGATGGATAACTAATAAACTATTCATAACTATCCATGTTTGACTGAGTCGGTACCACCGTCACACCTAGTTATGCCGTGAAATAGTAGTGTTCACACTTCTGTTTTTCGGTGTAAGGGTGTGACAGCCAGCATATGCAGAACTTGAGGCGTACGAACTTTGTCCTTAAAGGTAGGACCGTATCTGCAGATGTCATGGGCTGCAGTAGCCACTTAACATCAGGTGGACTACATGCTCGTGTCCTACCTAATAACTTAAAAAAAAAATAACTTTCTTAGTTTAATAGCACACGAGAATTATTACTCTATTAGGTGATACATACATGTGAGTGACAACAGAAACGACCATGACAGTTTCATAATTAGGCTCAAGAAATATTAAAGTAGGAAAAAGAAATTCGCAGTAATTTCATTGAGACACTTGTTAACACAAGCGTCCCCCTCTCTCACGCACATTAAAAGAAAAGATAATGTTTACTTTTTATAAAAATATAGGTACATACATAGGTATATTTTTTATCGTACAAAACAATATAGTAATTTAATTACCTGTAATAATAATTCATAACACATAGAAAATAAGAAGCGGATATTAGTAGCTTAGCAACCTGTAGCAATCGTAGCTTCTCGTAGACTCTCGTAGCAACATTACGTCTACGATGCCTGTGATCCCACTTTATTACTCGACGTAGTCTTATAAGATTTCATAAATAACAGATAGGTAGACAATTTGGTGATTTGATGATGAGATTTGGTGATCAATTAGATTGGTGAGTGGAAATATTATAGAGTAATGTTTTCTGTAGGTTTCATGCATAAGATAACAATACAGATTTAATTGAATTGTATTTTTTTCATTTATTTTGGCTCACCAACAATTGTTTACATACAATACAATTCTATTTTTTCGTTCAAGATAGCCAACGTGAGAGTCGTCTATTGTAAAATGTGAAACGTTATGGTATGGTATGGTATGACGCTCCGTGTAACTGGTTACCAGTGATCGGTGTCTTCTTCTTCAAACTTGTCACTATAATTCAGTCAGCTTCACACAGCCGTCATTTTAATGCTACGGTGTATCTATCTATCTATACTATTATAAAATTGTAAAAGTGCCACGTCTGTACATTGAAGATATTTAAAAAAAAACAAGTGGGTTTTGTTAGGGGGACGCATCTGAACACAAAAATATTTTTTTTGAATTTTTTTGTCTGTTTGTCTATTTGTCTCTTTGTTCGAGCATCACGTAAAATCTACTGGACCGATTTTGTTGCGGTTTTCGCTATTTGGTAGCTTTTGGTTTAAGTTAATATCTGGTATAATACTTTTTATCCCGAAATTCTATGTAATTCGGACAGGCGGGGGGCCCATATAGGGGGGAGGTAAAACTGCGGGGCGAAGTCTAGTCATATATATTTATTTAATGGATAATATTCTAGTACGTAGTAATACTCACTCCTAGTACTACTATTAAGTAACATGGTGACAAAAATAAAACTCCACTACCAACTCTTAATTTGCGAGTATGCAAATGACTAAAAAAATACGTTTGACGACGATATACGACAATACGAAATACGACATACGTAATTTCAAACAACAACCTATTTATAAATATTTTCAAAAGAGCCTTAATCCTAAAGACCCCTTTTAAAATTTTTGTCTACAGACATCTGAACTATTCTAGACAGCTAGACGAATTTTGACAAGACTTTTAAACTCTGCCCGAGTTCAGAGACTAAACTTTAAAGAAGTGACGTAGATATTCTACCTGGAAAATACCTAGGGTTCTTCCACAAAACCTTTGGCCTTAGGTGAAATTTCTTCCACACGAACGTAGTCGGAGGTAGCAAAAAGGTATAAATGCTGTACTTTCCCGGAGGACAGAAATCGAACGCCTCATGTTCTGGCAATCATACGCTTACACCGTAACACGGTAGTGAGAACACTACTGTTTCACGGCACAATTAGGTGTGACGGTGGTACCGACCCAGCCGAACATGATAGTTCTACCACCCATCAAAAAATACCCGTCTACATTAAAAAAATACTGTCCTCTGTGTTTTCACGTCCCCTTAAAAGATTGCTAAGCCTCTTAAGCGAGTCTATTTATAAGTTAATGGCATTTGAAGGATGTTTTCCATTATTTAATTTACCTCGCATTGTTGTTTTCTCATTTTGTTTGCGCTCTCGCGCGAAATATTCATGAATTTCCGTCGAATTACAAATACTTATAACTCTGTATACAATAAAGGTATTTTTATTTTTGTTTTGCAGTATAGGCTCCGCTGTCACTCGACGAAACGGAAGCGGCTTGTACCATTGTGTCCTTTATGGAATTTTCGATAAGGAACTAAATTTTTGATGTTTTATGTGAGAACGTGCATTTTGCATTAATTTCTTTAAGTGACTACATAACAAAAAACTATTAAAGCGAAACTCCTTTAGCGTGAGTTAAGTGTAAAATTTGAAATTATTGACCGCGTCATGCGACACATCGTCACCATTGTATCTCTGACCATTTTTGATTTATTTTGTCAGAAAAAGTTTCATTTCACCCACGTGTACTCTTAAAATATTTAAAAAAATACTATAATACCTTCAAATTAAATATATTTCAATGTAATTTTATATTATATATGAGGTGACAAAAATGAAATAGGCATAGATAATTTTGACATTTTCTAATTTTCTCTCTGGTTTTTCATTTGCTAGTAACCAAGCGCTAGGTGGCAATGAGACAATTATCATTCAGTCGGGCAGTACCGCCGGGTCGCTACTGGTACATTATTCATTCCGGATCTTCTCTCCTTCCTTGACTCTACGTAGCTTGTTTTATAATTACTGTAATATGAATGAAAGAATCTAGTCCACTGCGGAAAAAATCAATCAATGTATTCATTAAATGTACGAGGCATTACCATTATTGATTATTTGATTTAAAATGCCGGTGTTAAAGCAATTAACGTTAACTTGCAAATTTAAATTACGTACTTACGTAACTCATAACTATATGTATGAATAAATTAAAAAAAAAATTACCGAGTGTCTCTAAAAAAGATAACTATACATAAGGAAAGAACCTTATCAAAGAAAAAAAATGTTAGTGACGAATTACTAGTTTATCGCGTCACTTGAAAAGAATCCCAATTATGCTCACCTTTACTTCCGTTTCTCACTTTTTACAAAGTATTACATTTATTTTTTATGTCATCGTGGGAATACCTCAAATGAAATTTATTTCAAAGTCAAAAATTCTAACGAATTTTCTCGCAAAAGCTCATCCGTTCTAGTGTGACTAAGCGCGCGGTCGCAGTGAGACAATTATCGGTCGGCGACACCCGGGACCGACTTACTGGTGCCATAGAGTAAGAATGGATACAGAAGCTCAACAAAGCTATCTAGACAGCGCACTTTCACCGTAAGTCGAGGCACGTTTGCCGACTTTCGTATTTTTGATGACCGTGAAATGTGATGTCGTGGGTCCGATCGTAGCCAAATGGCTAAACATAGCTGATTCATTTATCTTTAGACAGAGCAATCGAGTGGTAGTGAACGCGAAAGAGCGACCGATATCAGCCAGGGGTCAGTGTTGAACGGTAGTTGTGCTCGCTGCCTTAAAGGCAATAGGTATTATTTTGAATTTTTTTTATTAAAAATTGCGTTATAATTAAACTATTTTTACTAATTTATGTCTTGAATTCGTATGCGAGCTTGCAGTTTACCTCATAATCAATGGCCACTGTAGTCCTATCTACTAAGCATACATTATACATACTAATATTATAAAGAGAAAAATTTTGTATGTATGTATATTTGTTACGAATTAATTAAAATACTGCTGAACCGATTTCTATAACTCTTTCAGCATTACTGTGCTACGTTATCCCTGACTACCATAGCCTATATTTTTTACTAAAAAATGTTCAAAAGAAAAGGCCTAAACTAAGGTACCACCCGTGCGAAACCGGGACGGGTCGCTAGTGCATCATAGATGTAGTGCCATTTCTGTGAACTGAGTTCCTAAGCCTCATGTTCTCTATGCTGTGCATCATATCTATACCGAGATGTAGCAGTGTCAATATTTGGTAGCAAAACTATGTGAACAGTAGTTACTCTGTCGAACATGAAGGCGGTTAGACTAGATCAATATAGCCGTCCTACTGCGTCTCTTTATACACTGCCCTGGTACATTATTCATTCTCACCCACTCACCGCTCCGCCCGCCTTATCTGATTTTCCGACTTTCCTCTTTAAACTCATTCCGCACTAGACAGGTGTTAGAACCCTCGAGTGCCCACTCTTAAATATTTCAGCGGAGACTCCTTAATATTCAAGCGGCGAAAACATTAAATATTCAATATTATTAATATTTGTAGTGCACCAAGAGCGGTTGTCAAAAATTTCGACGTCTAAATTCACCTCATTGATTCTGCATGCATAAAACTGCGCTCAAGTGTTTATAACTTATGCGCAATATGACATGCATATGCAAATATGCAGATTATTCAAATTGCACGCCCACAGTCTATTATCTTAAATTATGTAGATTGTAGACAATCAAAACATATAGACGTTCGAGTATCTGCAATATCACTATGCAATGTTACAAAAATAGAATAATATTTTCGGAATAATAAATCGTCATCGAATCATAAACAAATAATAACTCTAACAGTCCTCGAACATGAATATATTTATTTACAGTATACCAAAAAACGTACGTTTACTTCAATAGAATTTTTTTAAATATTGTGATCACGACTTCTATTTGGAGGTTGCTCAAAAATATTAATTCTCTAAATTTATAATTCTGTACATTTCTTGACTGTATTCACATACAAAGAACTGAGTTAAAGAACTTTTTTATAAATGCTGTTTGGAATCAAATCGCTAACTGGGCTTGACGGGTGGTAAAACATTCATCTTTGATTGGGTCGTTACCACCGTTGTGGTGAGCTTTAAAAAAAATAAAGCTTTATTTATTTTAACTAGCTTTTCCCCGTGACTTCGTCCGCGCATAAGTCGAAAATGGTTAAAAAATCACGTTTTTTAATACTAACTTTGTACCCCCGTTTTACCCCTTGGAGGGTGAATTTTCAAAAATCCTTTCTTAGTTCTACGTAGGGGTTATAAAAGAAACCCCTGTGCAAAATTTCCAGTTTCTAACTCTTATAGTTTAGGCCCTGCGTTGATATATATGTCGGTCAGTCAGTCAGTCAGCTTCACCTTTTATAATATATATTAAATATTTTCTTCATGTTATGTTTGGCTTACCTAACGATTTAAAGCAACCCCCTTACCGCTTTCCAAAATGTAGAATAAAGTTCCCTCTGGGTTTCCTTCTGCTACTGGAACTCATAACATCAGTCACCAAGCGTTCTAGGCTGTACTTTGCCTTGTACCCTTAAGGACCAAGTATGACCATGTGCTTTTTCTATGTTATGAAAAAGCACTCTATAATGAACTCCATCTGCTGCAAATATAGATAGGGCTACTGCAGCCTAAGATATCTGTAACCATGGGTTGATGATACATGTCGCCTCGAGTTTTAGTAGAGCAAACACTACTTTGTCACGGCACGGTGAGATATGATGGTGGTATCAGACCAGTCGAAC
>DWFC01000593.1:0-10373 GCA_018247075.1 Hasora chromus | reverse complement strand
ACGATGTTATTGCTTTTACGGTTTGAAAATATTGACGATGTCACATGGCTTAATGAATATCAGCAGGGAAACCCACAGCACATTATATTATTTAAAAACTCATCCTAATATAAAAAGAAGTATTTTGATTAAAAAAACCCGCGAAATCATAATTAGTTATTTTATTACTTCTAAAAATAAATACAGCGATTAAATATTATACAAGATATTTAATTTCTGTTTATTGAAACAAACGATTCCGCTAACGACTATAAAATAGATAAGACATGATACATACAAATTGTTATTACCTGTAGAGCGATAAGCGACAATGATTGAACAGCCAAACCTGAATAAGCGTTGAACATAAAAATATTCGATTCACGCAGCAAGCATTACGCGTATTACCGTTACAGCAATAAAACAGCGGGACCGAATTAAAAATTTAATGCCTTACTAAGCCACGTAAAACATTTTATGTACCTACACATATTTGAGTTTATTAACATCCAGTGGGATAATCGCGAAACATGTTTTTTTCATTCGTACAATTAACCTCTTACCGTCTATTTATTTTTATGATCTTTGATGTAGCCGTTAATATTATCAGAATATTTATTAATTCTGATAATATCCGTATAATGATTTATAATCCGTTAAGAGCAATACAAGTTAAATTAATAATATTTGGGTTTCGATATTGTTTGGTATATTAAATTAACATTAAAATATGATTTATGATATGTATAATACAAGCGCATGTTTTATTTTTTTCTCAATTAAATTAGACTTACATTACCACCCACTAAATATTACTAAATATTAAAATTGTGTTAAATGTTTAGCTAAAAGCAAACTACTTTTCATTTACTTCTTGGTATTTTAAACTATTTGCTTTTTTACGGCTAAGTGCGTTTCGATAAAAGGTTATTTCTAGGTTTTTCATAAAAGTGAATTGATATTGTATTCTCCACATACCTCTTGTTATCGTTGGGAAACTTTATATTGTATAGAAGATCACACAGACGTTGCCGAAGGTGACGACACGGCTTATCGACATTTAGCATAAAAGTTTACAGCTTCTGTCAAATATTTTTTTCGAATCGCTTCATTATGACCAACACCGAACACGAATTGTTGCGGGCCACAGAACTTAATGTTTTAGTTGTATACATACCTACTTTATATCTATGCTCCGAGACAAAATCGGAAAGAGTGTCAGTTACATATCAATACATATACAAGTAAGTTTTACTTATTTAACCATGACAAGTCGCATGGGTAGAGAAAGGACGACTGATGTAAAGTATATTTATAACAAGGAATATAAATATAACGTATGACAGGCGTGTTTAGCTCATAAGGCCCGCTCGTCGCCTTGAGTTGGCACCTTCGAAGAACACACAAAGCGTATATGTTAATACCGCATTTGCAATTAAGATCCACACCCACCAAGGGATGCTATTGTCTCACGCGAAACGTACCGACATAATATAGTTAGCCTTTATATTCCTATGTTCTTTGCTTTGCGCCAATACAATTGACTTATAAAATATCGGTTATGTGGAGTTTTACAGTACAAACTAGTCATAGGTGATTCGGATTTTTTGAATAATTTAGTGAACATGTAAGTAATATTCGAATTTGATTATCCACTTAACTTTTTACATTCTTTTCTTTTTACACACTCCATTCTTCATCACAAAACTGAGATCCTAACCTGTATCACTGAGAAACGACGGAAAAGATTCCGTGCTGCATTTGTAGTATTGTTTTTAAATAGTTGGGTCGGATAGTGTCTTAATAATTTTTTTGTTATATTCACTTAGTTCGTTTTGTTCGTCCGTAATTTGGTTCGGATACTTTTGATTTCGGCGAGGAGAAAATGATATTCGCGGAAATTAAGCTTCAGTTTCGCATTTACTGATTCATTTCATTTGCTAAAATTCGAATGGTGGGGCACCTAAATAATTTAGAATTACATGCTAAATATATTTAATGTAAAAAATGATAAGAATCTAATTTGTTCGATTCATTAAGTCACATTAGAAACTGGTGAACTAGTTGTAAATTACAATTAGTCTTACTTTAATTAGTATAAATGACTCTGCTTTTTTGTCATACATTTTAATGCAAGCAACTTACAAATACAAATTTTATTGGAAACTTTCAAAACTCAATCGGTTCGCTCGAATATGAATCGAATGATTATAAAAACACTGCGTCGTCGAACTTTCCTCGCGAATGATACTAATTGAAGGAATTTTCAAAGTAAAAGTTGGACAAGCAATCTCTCCTAGTAAAGTTAGGGTAAATTTCAGGGGAGCAGCGACCGAGCATCTCCGGAAGAATGTAATAACTTACAGGTGCTACGAGTTCTTTATTGGATTTCGCACGTTCCGACTCGACATGTTTGATGGCCGGAAGATTCTTGCCAAACTCTTTGGTGGCTTTTTGGTCGGTATTAATTCTCCTTCGCAACGTGTACTGTCTTTTCTTATAATGTTTTTTTTTACATAACTGTAACACGTTTTCTCCACAAAACATATCGGGCACAATTATCGGCTGCAATCGATTACATACATTATATGCAATTCAGCACCTTGAGACTCGTCTCTTTCTATAATTATTCAGTAACCAGAGATGATGTAATCTTTTTGATTAATGTGCACGTATGTAACTGAAGGCGGAGTTTATGGTAAATAAATAATGGAAATGATTTATCGAATTATCGCTAAACATTCAATTGTAAAAATACTAAGGTATTAAATACGCAGTGACAGTAAAATACTTATTTAAAGTATCATATATATATCATGATCATGAAGATAACATTCCGTTCAGTTTTTGCTATCCGTAGCGTAACTAATACGGCATTAAAAACCTTGTACCGTGTAGTAAACGTCATTGAAAGGTCATAAGATTTCACTACCGATTTTAATACCGCTGTGCGCTCGTCGGGCGGCGCGGAGCTGTGTCACGAGGGCGACGTGAAAAGTGTTTCTCAGGAGCACCGACCACCGCAGATATAGTGATCATAGACACCGCAATATTGTATTACTAGTTACTAGACGTACAGAACTCATCGCGAACATACAATTCATAAGGTTACCGAAACGAAAAAGTTTTATGGAATTTATATTGCGGTTATGTTCTGTAGTGCTGTGATAAAAATAATAAAACCTTCAAAAGCTTCAGGAAGTTGAGAGCTTCCATTAAGAACTTTCTTTTCTTCTTCATTCTTGCTTAAGAAGTAGTAAGACCGTTTTGTTCGCTCTAGCTTTGAAAAGTTATTTAGTGCTGTAAATTTCAAATAAGTGATCTAAATCGATCCTTGAATATTGATTGCCGTCCTGGAGTGCGGGTCTATTGTGTACTAAGTATAATCTGTGTTTTATATCTGTGGCGACTGAAAGGAAAAGTATAGGCCGTCGGACCGAGCGGCGTGGCGGCGTGGCTGCACACCGAGTCATTGACACATGCAAATTCGAACAACGTTTCGGCATTCGGTCATCGAACCCTCCATTCAATGACTGTCGAAAGTTATCCGTGAATACGACGTGTCGTAGCCTACAAACAGCCCAGACGCGAATCAGGCGAATCTAACTCTAACAGCAGCTATAAATAAAGTTTACCTCGCCGCCTTTGGAGCCTAAAGGAGCATTGAGGTGTCTAGTTCTTTCGACATTGGCCGCGGCTGCATAACAAAATAATGCTTGCACCGTTATACATAGGGGCGTTTATCCGATGTTAGAAATCGTCTATAACAGATGCGATGTTAACACGAGGTGCGTCTGGCTATTGTATTATTAGCATTGCGAATTTCGTCAACCGCTTAGCACTAGACAATTCGCAAATACAAGCGGACAGTATGCAAATTTCTCCTGTCTGCGGGACATTTGCATCGTTTGTTATATAGGGGGGTGGTTTATAGCGCTGATTAATATGGATGTTATTAAATAGGTATCACGGACTATATTTTTTACACTGAAATAATGTGTATTTATTTAATTATTTCTAATGCTAAATTAAATGTGCGGTACGTTTATTAAAATCTCATAAAATTATTTTAATAATACTTATATAAGTTATTAACAATTTTATCATTGTTAATGCACTGTAATCATTTTGGTATTTCCTGTTTTTTCTACAAAATAATAGTCTGTGAGAAATTGTTCATTTCTGTGACATTATCATTACGTATGTCGTATTACAGGTATGAAACTACACCGCACTTATAAGATAGCATCTTTATGCCCGCGCACATTGTAACCCGTGTACCACATTACGCTTACAAAATGTCTTTTGTACATAATGTTGACTTGAGATAAGCGAGAAGTGTCCTTGTCCGTCTGATGGACGAATGGCCTAGATTAAGAAAATTAAACTAAACTTGTAAGACTTTCAGATGGCATCATCATTTCATAGTAAGATCTATTATCTTATCTATTTTTTACTTCATACATACGTGCACTTAAAGTTGACTGTATCTGTTTAACTATAACAAATCTAAACTTCTTAGATTAGATAGTTCATTGCACATAAATCCTTCATTTAGCGTCGAAAGATTTAATCGCTTTTAATAATAAAAATTGACAAAATTGCAGTTTTATGGATGAATAAAAAGCGGTCTGTCTACTGTTTTTTTTTCAATTATCTTTTAACTGAAGTTATTGTATTATCCATTTTATTTAATCCGTAAGAGAAAAAAAATCATTTTGTAGCAACTTTTACTTGTACTTTATTAAATGTATCGCCAAAATTCCGTCCGTTGATTAATAGGTATTTTTTCATAATTATATTTTAATAAATTAACAAAGCAAGAAGCTTTCTTGCGTGATAAGTTATATATTTGATCTCGAACTCGAATGTTTTATAGCTAGATACCTTGTAAAACGTGTTTACACTAAAATTAGTGATTCCCAAATTACGACGTAAATTTAATCGTAACACTCGGTCGGCTTAGTGAGACATAAACCACTAACTCGCAGTGAAACTGCACGAAACCATCGCACGATTCTCATCAATCAACGTTTCCAATTTTTATTGAATTGTAAACGATTCACGAAACTATTAATTGCCTACATTTGTGTATGATTACACTGCTTTACCCTCACAATTTATGCTACGGTATCACGAAATAACAACAATTTTATTAACCACGTAAATGATATGCTTTGTAATAACGTAATAACGTTCAAGTGTTTCTCATTCATGGCATTAAAATATCTCCCAACATAGTTATAGGCACACAGGTGAGCTTAATCGTCAGGCCATTATAAAATAATTGTGGACTAAAACACTTTTACTGCAAGCGATTGACGAAATAATAGTTTGTACGCACGCAAGCCGTCCGACCATCAACTTCACATTTATCCAAGAAATATAGTGCATATAGAGAAATTACTTTTGTGTTACTTCCGATATACAGCATGCGCTACGTTTAATAAATTTCAAAGAATAGTTCCATAACTTAGTGTGCGTTTAATGTAACAGGTGTTACAAGTTTATAACGATTATATATAGTGATGGCTGTGAAGGTTCTCCAGATGTTGATATTAAGTTTGATGTATCGAGTGGCACGCATATTTACACACAGATGATTGAGGCGCCTCTCGCCATCCCATTTATTTAGTCAACACTATAAATCTGGCTCGCTTTAGTGTTTCTCGTTTAAATGATTGATCCTGTATTGTCGAGCTTATGTAGACATAATATTGTTTGTTATAATTGTTGTATTCGAAAAAGATGTACCCCAATTGTAGATATAATTTAAAATTTTAAAAGTTCTAAATATCGTTATAAGAGCTTATTAATACAAATATAAGTATCTATAAAGCACCTATGTATAAATCAAAAGCTGTAAGTTCAGTCTGTATTAGAAAAGTAAATATCCTTCAATAAAATATTTATCCTTTTTAGTTTTTTTTTACTTTATTAATAAAAAATTAGTTACGTGAAAATTTTAATAAGATATATACCTACTCTAGAATATTAATTACGATTTTCAAATCCTAACAAGATCCGAAAATAGTAGCAGACTGTTGGAACGTAATTCGGAAATACATTTTCCCGTAAGCAAACTAACAGTTAGCGAGCAGTAGGTATTAATTAGTGACGTAGCCAGACGCGCACTCGTATTGTTTGCGTACCTAGCTAGTGCATAGACGCATAGACGGTGCGGAGACTAGGAGAGGGGGCATGAGAATCTGGCCAGTGGCCGCATTCCTACCACTTGAAAGTAACACGGTATCCGGCTGCGAAAAATTACCATCTCGCGCGGGTGCACGGGATTCTGACCCTTATGGGGTGATGTTTTAAGTTAATTTTTCGTTTTTAATCTGCTTTTTTCAGAACCCTTCCTTGATGTTCATTTGTGAGTGTAAGTTAGTATAGGCAGCCTTTCTGTTCCATTTCTTCTAATGTTCTTTTAAAAACTGTTTCACACTATGTGAAACAGTTTTAGAAAATATTACTTTGGATCAGCTGCAGTTTTATAATAAAAATAAATCTTTAAAAATATATTAATTTACTTTAACTCAAACATTATCAATAATTCTTTTAATTCTAAAACGAAAATTAGTGTAAGGTCATTGAATTTTGACCTACATTTTAAAACATGATATACATTTATGTAAAATTGCAAATTTCCGATTTAGAAGACGGGTCGTCTGGGTCCATCGACTTTCTATAAATAAATTAATACTAATTATTAACAGGGACGTATTTATAACATTAAATTGATATACCGTTTGATCTGAAGCGCATACTAAACATGTTAAGAATTCATTTTGTACGAGCTCTACCCACACAACGATAATTTCGTTGTGCTTTGTGCTGAAGTCTAAATGAAAGAATATATGTAAAGTTTTCAAATCTAACTTTACATAGGTACTACTTATCTATTCTAATCATACTACTTATATCAACAACAATTTACTTATCTTTTTCATGGAAATAGAAAGTAAAACACGTATATACACTATTATGTAACTGCAGCTTTTTTGGTCATCATATTCATTTAGGATAAAAATAAAAAATATATTTTGCTTTACAAAAGCCGGTTGCAGCTTGCACAAAGGGACAGGTGTAGTACAAACCTGCGATTTTAATAAGCACTGCAAATGACGTCGAAAGTAATAACCGGATACTGCGTGCATAACCCCAATGTAATCCCCACATGTCTGGATTTTGCGTTAAACCAGAACACATGTACGAGTACATCCTTATGAATTATCATTTTAATTTCTTACATGGCGACGTTTGGAAGAGCTTAAAATATTCCGAATACTCAGTTAAAATTTTTAAAAACGCATGCCACGAAATTAAAACCATAACGTGAAATTTTCAGCTGCAACAATGTGGAAGCGGCAAACGAGTACCTCTGTAAATGTGAGGTCTCATAGCAAGCGAATTCTGCAACCCGTATTTACGGAGTGATTAACTGCCCAAAGGATTTTTCTAGCTCCACACGCTCGAGAACCTCTAAAGTATTAACATTCCGCAAATTCAAACGTAAAGTGTTTCCGTAAAACATCTTTAACGCTTCAAAAATCCGTGTTACAAAGTCGATCGACATTCTGCATAGCTACTTACAGTAGCGAGTTCCTCAAACCGATTGGAACGGGAAGTGGCTTCACGGAGCGGAGTTACGGGACATGCGTCCCTAACCCTATCGTAACTGTTCGGTTGACACGCGCGATGCGTATGTGCGGTGCGCGACGCGTGTGCCGCATGCCACATACGACGAGCGACGACAGTTCCGGTGTATCGCCTCCGGGGCCCGCAACCCGTTCCACGAGACTGATGACCGCAAGATAACGGAACGCGATACCACTAGAGAGGCCCGCCCTGAACGCACCCGCCTTGGGAATCTCACCAGTCATTCATATTGCCAATCTCGCTGAGCAAGGGCCGCCTCACGCCGCCCTTTGGTGCCGAGATAACTTGTTGCGTACGGCGGATTAGCGTAGTCATTGGATTTGGTTTACATTTTAAATGGTAATCGAATAAAATCGGTAATTTTACAACTTGGTATGTGTGTTTGTTACCAGTTTTGTATGTAAACTTTGAGAATTTGTAACGGTATAAGCAATCAAATTATGCTTGGACACATAAGAAATGTACAAAGTGTACGAAAATACACTTAATACAAATTAAGTCAATTCTAATGTTGACACAGGAATATGGATAATATAATATTATGAAATACAAAATAATTTTGCGTAGGAACATTGCTTAATTTACAGCGTCTACCTAAAAATCTACGCAAAGTAACATATGTTATTGCCAAACCATGGTAATGTTTTGTTTTCAAATACTTGTAGATTCGCTTTAATAGTATGTATTGATTACATTTTATCACTGATTGTTACTTATTTCCTGATAAATAAGAATCGTAAAAAATATTTACAATAACAGACATTAATCCGATGGCCTTAAATCACAATGGTTTTAACGTGTATCCAAATCTGATAGATAAACAACATTAGTCACGTCAATATATCAATCGCTTAGCATTGGTTACCTTTGAAGTAGTTTGGCAAGGAAGAAAACAAAATCAGATGCCAAGTAAGCCCCAAGACACTTGAAAAAAGTCGAAGTGTCGGGTCGTGTCTCGTATGAGGAGACACCTGCGCGCCAGACGGGCAAAAAATTCGCGTAAACCATCACGTACACGGATTTAGCTGCGAATCAAGCAGGAAACCTCCAAAGCTTCCAGACCCAACATGTTTACTTATCTCTATGCGAACTTAGTTAAAATCAGATAGAATTATATGTAGACATAAATATAATTGTAGACTGTAAGATTTTTTTGTTAATTTTAAGTCCATTGTTTGTCCGGTCTATTTTTTAAAATAATGAGCGGATTTTTTTTATTTTGTCGAGTACAAAGTCGCCTTTTACAAGAATTTAGATGTTTCAAAATTTTGAACGCATATTTTAAAAGGCACCGACCCTTAACACATTAACCTGGGCGAGATTAATAATTTTTATTATTGCAATCTTTTTTATTTTAATAAAAATTACTTATAATTATATTTTGTAATTTTATCTCGCTGTGATTTGTTCTTGTGAACCATACCTTTACCGATAGAACTTCATTTACTCTTACGGTATTTATAACTGCCAAATGACTTCTCGATTAATATAATTTAATTATAGATTCTGTTTAATGACAGACCAAACTAACTGACTAAACTACGTTTAAGGCTTAGTAATCATAATTCACATAAAAGTCTTATTGTTTAATTTCTGTGTGTGTTCTTAATCAATGACAATTAAATACTAATGAAAGTTCAGTCATAAGACATAGTTAAAGAAGATTGGTAATCATAATGTTAAACAAAAATAATTTAAACAGTGTATAAAAATGAAACTACTAATGGGCTTAATCAATTCATTCATAGCCCATTTTTCTTAATTATCTTTCATCATCTATCTAATCTAATATATAAATAAAATATGAAATTTAGATAAAAATTGCTTTATCTAATACACTATTATTTATTGAACGTCTTCTTTCATCACTCTTTATTGACACATTACTGTTTATTAGAAATCGTTGCTCCAGATTCGTAGCCAAACATTTTGGATGTCAATGATCTATTGGCATTCGTTTCAACCGAGTATTGGCTAATTTAAAAGTAGCACAAAAAAGTATCCCCCCACAAAAAAAGTGTTTTCATAGAAAAGTAACATATTAAATGTAAGTACCTAGCAGGTATTATATCGTTATAAATTCTAAATATTTTTGAGATCTTTTGAGATCTACTGATTGACATACTAGTATTAAATGTTTATGATTGTTCCATAATATCGAATTAGACATTGAGAATTTTCAAATAGACCTCTTCTGGTATAGAGAAAAGTTGTCTTCCTATAAAGAATTAGATCATTTTAGAAAAAATAAGTCTACCGTTATGAAATATATTTAACTCAAACGAGTTAAATCAAAATTTGTGATTATAATCTAGACTACATAATAAATATTTACAGCTACATATTACAGCAAATAGTTAAGTATTAATTAAACTCTATATTTAAAACCTTGACTTGGTCGCAAATATAAAAGAAATGTCAAATATGTTTAATTATATATGTAAATATATTTAAATTTTACGGCTTCATCTTACAATGCAATTTATACCAATTTTAAATCCATATTTTTTATATAAACAAAATCAAGTGTCGTACACAGAGAGGTCAAAGACATGACCGAAGAGGGCTGAACAAATCACAACAATTAGGTTCAACAAATCGCTTATTGTCGACTCATAAAACATATCCGTGGGTAATAGAGGCAATGTTGATGACAATAGAGCGTTCAATCTGAGTAATTAATTGGTACATTTCCTGTATGGCGGTACCCGTATAACCGGCGTAGTGCGGGG
>DWFC01000592.1:0-10383 GCA_018247075.1 Hasora chromus | reverse complement strand
AATGAAATGTTATGTCCATTCCAGGTTCTCAAAACAGGCGTACCTATCGGAGGTGATGAACCCTTACCCGCTTCCGGATAAGAGCCCCTCGTTCAAGGACTACGTCGGCAACAAGAACAACCGCTTCCTCACGCCAGCGTCCATCCACAAGAACAGGATACAACCGCCGTCCAAGGTATGATATAAAGGGGAAAAGGAGATTTGGTAGGAAAAAGAATGAAGATGGGAGAGCTTGCAGGGTAGGAAGATATTAGGCATCAATAAGCTGTGGTCGCACTGGTATATCATAATTTAGGACAAAACAGCATATTGTGCGAAACATTCTCACGACTAAATTAGAAATCTTTGGAGGTGTATAGACATACTCCATTCTACTCTTTTTAGTTTAGTTCTTTGCTTTGTCCAATTGACTGCAAATAGTCAACCTTTCTGACATCGACATTGCAAAGGTCGATTTTCCAAAGTCCAACATTCTGGAACATGTTTTTCTTTACTTTTTTTTTACCATACTGTTCCATGATGATCAATTTGGATTATCGATATGGACAATCGGAATATTTAAAACCTCAGCATGACTTAACAGGACCTCAAATGGCAGGATACCACCGTCAACAGTCAGAACGCGTATTCATAGGTTCAAATGTACATTTTTTTTTTCAATTGGTTTCTGATTTTCTGTCATCGTCAGGTGCTGCACTTCTTCAACACGCCGCCAGACGTGTCGGACGAGCAGCTGCTGCAGGTGTTCAAGGACTACGGCGTCACGCCGCCGCACACCATCTCCAAGTTCCCGCTCAAGAGCGAAAGGTATACTTGGATCTACGATACTGTTTTGAGAATTAGATCGGAAAATATTAAAAAAACGATTTTGAAAATTTTATCCTTTGCAGTTTTTTTTAATTAGACAGCCGATTCATGCATGCTTGTTTACGAACTTAAGCAAAAGATACTTGTTGTAACTTATTGGCTAATTTCGTCACGTGATCATGGCCTGGAATATGGAATTTTAATAATATAAAATAATGTACGTATCCGTACGTACACGTGCACGTATTTGCGTGCGCACAAATGAACTTTCAAACATGATTCTAAATGATGCATACTACTGTTTCAGGTCGTCGTCCGGTCTTATGGAGTTCCAGAACATTTCGCAGTCGGTGATGGCGATTATGGCGTGCAACCACGCCACCATCCAGCATCCAGGTTAGATTCTTTATACCACATCTCTATTAAGAGTTCTATGAAGATGATGAAGAACTTGTTTCAATTAAATTTAATGGCCAAGTAAATTTGACATCGTCCTTGATGAAGCCGGTGATTAGCCGGTATTAAAACATGTGGGTTCGATTTTCGTTGCTAATTTAAATTGTTAAGAGTGTTCAAATCTGACCCTTAAAAAAACTAATGGTATTAAAGTAATATACTGGGTTGATTTTCGTTTATATCATAATTGGCACCTCGACATTCAATGTCTAGTCAACTCGCCGGCTGCCATTTCTAGAAAAACTCCTTAGCTACTCCCACGGCCTACGCCAGTATACTATATGAACTATTTAATCCACTTGAAAGTCAGTGAATTTAAAGTTGATCTCTCAATTCCCAGGCGCGAAATTCCCGTTCGTGATGAAGCTGTGCTTCTCATCGTCGCGGCAGATCGGGCAGGGCAAAGGCGCGGGGGGCGCAGGCCCCGGGGGACACCCCAAACAGCAGAGCCCCGACCAACGGCAGAACAACGGCCTCGAACACGACATGTACTAGTAAGCACCACGGCATATACGCCCGTCTTATATATATATAATATATACGACGAAACATACGGATGTAAAGTGGTGGGGAACGACCCGTATAAAAGTTTTAAGACCGTGATGTAGATGTACGCAAAGTGTTGGAAAAAGACATAGATTTGTGGATTTTATGGACGGCGACGGACCAAATGTAATGTCGATTCGGGATGCGTTGGGTTTTTGTTTGTTTGTTCGTTTTTGTGATTGTGTATGTGTTGGTTTGGGGTGGGGGGAGGGGTGACTTTTGTAATGCGATTTTGCGATTTGTCGCGCGTGTATAGTGTTTAATTTGCGTGGTGTTTTTGCAACGATTCGTCCAAAGTGTTACAAATTTCTACATTAAGTCTAACTAAGACTTTATTAACTGTGAATCTCAAAATTAATTAAAATCGGCTTTAGTTATAATGATCTCTGTAATGTAAGAGAAAAAATGTTTACTGTATGAATTTATTATTATTTAATTATTAATTTTATATATTTGTATGGCACATTAAAAAATGGCGAAATATGACAAGATAAAATACTCGACTTGTCGGCAAATCGCATTACAAAAATTCGCAAATCTCTAATCACCCTAAAACTGGAGCCACCGACTTAGTAAGCCGGTGTTGCCAATCGTGCGATTTTAAATGTAAGCCAAAGATTAAAACGATGTTACCAGCTTATATACGTTGTTATTGATAGATTCGAATGGAATAGTTGTCAATTTTTCTTTTCTATCTCGATAATAATTGTAAATTGAATGTAGATTGTAAAGTTGTACTAAAATTAATAACGCTGGTTTTCTGCACAAATGAGTATAAATAAATATTAAATATATTTAGGTGCGATTGTAATATTTTATTGATGTTGATACAATATGATTAATTTGAAGCCAACTTTGGATGTTTAATGACGTAGAATAGTCACCGGCCTAACTTTTATTTTGTAAAGAGGCATAGGTTATTTGATTCTGCCACGGTAGGTGCTTAAAATGCAATTTTAAATAGATGTGATTAAGAAAATTTTTAAGACAATGTTTCTATCTCTCTTCTTTGAATTCCTATTAAGATTGTTTTTTGTTGAATAAAATTTTTGGACTGATCTTTACTATCCGCATCTTTTTGATTTGAAAAAAATAAAGATTGTCTATATTTTAAGCAGTTTTACAGTAGGGACCATAGAGAGTATTCTGACATCTTTATATTTGCTTGGATACAATTCTTCTATTTTCTACGCTTCGAGTTGTATATGCTATAGTATGTAACATAGCAAAACACTATTTTATCCATTTATCTTGTTGTTTTATCTAATATCGGAAATGAACGATTTTTAAATGAATTTTAACAAGCAAAAATATAGATGGGACCTTTTATATTATATACCTTTCTTCGTTATTTTAACGAAATATATATAATATGTATATATATATTTATATTCTTATAAAAATTGTACACCAATCTTTCCTCAATTATATTTATTATTATCTGACACTAGAGAATTTGACTTGGATTTGATTTTCTGTTTAATTTCTTTTATTATTTTAATTTCTTTATCGTCTAAGCCAAATAAAAAGCCAAAGTTTAATTAAAATTGTTAGATTAAAAATATATAAATATCTAGTTAAAAAAAAACAATGTACATATTACGCCGTACGGATTTTGTTTTGCGATGTTAAATGTAAATGTATTATGTATCAAGTACTCGAGTGTCACGAGATATATTTAAATATATAATTATATATATATGGGAATAAATATATTTGTTAAGATAAGGGTGAGGGTTTTAATCGCACTAGTTGAATGGTCTCAATTCTAAAGTATAGTGTTAATTACCTAAAGTCATATTACGCCATCTTTCCCGATACATTTCTTTTGGAAGTCAAAAGATGGTGTAATAATTGTAAAGAAAACAACATATCTGTGTAATCAACAACAATATAAAAGTTGTTGTCGACGCAATGTCAATTTTGAAACCGTTCTTCAGACGAGCCTGTTAGTGTAAGTTTAATGTATTATAAAATAAGTCGTGCAGGGCTGCCGTTTGATTAAAAAATATTGAATACCTTTATAAACCTTTTCATTAAAGAAAAGGTTAGTCAGTACTTACGCTGACATTTATCGCTGACACTGATTATGCGTAGGGAGTGTATGGCTGCATTGATTGTCAGTATTACAGTTGCATATGCTCCTACGATACACTTACATATGATCTCACGTTAGTGATTGATGTCAGCGTAATACAGTACAAAATCAAGTGATCTCAAACATACATTAAAAAAAATGTTATCCTAACGTTACACTTGATGAACTTATAAAGTTACCTAGAGGGCGCAACTGGCCCATATTCAGTCATGTGTTGCTTTTTAATGCTTAATTTGGCTTTATTGGGACTATTTATTTTGTAGCGTGCAATAAAAACGGATTGTCGTGCACGACTGTACTGTTAGCTTGTTTGTCCTGTCCGAAAACGGCCACGATTTTCTATTATACGGTCCGATTTTCATTAGGTATTTTATCTAATAAATCGTATTTTAAAAAGTCACGGGGATAATCAGACATGGAGTTATAAAGCAAATATTGAAATCGCTTTTTGACTTGATGGTATAAGGTCACAATACCACTAAGGAATACGTGATAGCTTGTACATCCTAATAATAGAACATACATACAAAAATAAAATATAAAATCGGATCTCATAGTAGAAAATTTGCGGGTAGACTAAAAAGTCAATTTGTATTTGTTTATCTAGAGTATGTGTGTATGTGTGCGTATGAAGGTATATTAGTATAAAGGCTTTTAAGTAGGCAACTACATATCACGATGACAAATAAGAGATATAATTGTAATATATGAATGTTATTGTAAAAAAAACACTATAAGTACATGTCTTTTCCACAAACAAACATTATACACGAGCAGTCGACGTTTTCTGGTCTGCCTCTTATGTTTTTCCCTTGATCGTATTTTTCTTTTCTGGTAATTTTTATTTTCCTTGTCATAATTTTCTGTTTCCTGCTCGTTAAATTATTACTGACATATAATTATACTTACATTATAAACCGTCTAGCTGAAAAATCCTTTTTGGGGTCTGTTTTAGTTGTTCGTAACGCGTTGTGATATTATTCTCACACTTGCAACACTGCACTACCCTCAAAAACACAGTTTTTCGGCTAACCGGTGATGTCAGGACATGCGAACTCACATTTTGAACGTATTTGCTTCTAGCTAACGGCGATGTGGCGGCGTTACACACTCACACATATCAAGACGGACGGCAACACACAGACACACACAGGCACACCACAACGAGTGCGAAGGGGGTGGGGGGGACTGGTATTGCCATTGTTAAAACAAAATTATCCCCTCTGACAATTCATACAAGTAGAAACATTCGACTTAGAGTTACCATTGACGAAAAGAAAAATGAATATTTGACTAGCGGGTGAATTTTGCACAATGGCAACAATGTTATAATAATTCCTTTAATTTACAATTTTAGTGATCTAGATCACTCTTATAAAGACATTAACAGTTAGTTCTTTAATATAATTTTAGACACAGTAACAAAAAAATTCATGTTAAATAACACATTTTACATTTCCATGGTTATATTCGTTTGATTTATTTTTTCTTTCTTTCTTTTATGTTCGTATTGATTATGAGCTAAGGCTCTGTTAAATGCGTATGCATTTTGTTTTTTATTTTATTTTATTATATTAGCTGTTTAGGTACTGTGTAAGCATTATTCCCATTTATTTGTGTAATTTTAAAATTTAGTTGTACGCTACGGTGACATTTTCAAACCTTCTCGGTGTAAATTTTTTTATTCATCATTAAATATTAACTATAGACCAATATAAATGTGGTATTCATAATGTTTGAAGATGGCACCGTGTTATCCCATTCTTAGATATGGTATTAGATTTAATTTGTGACTTTGTTTTGTGGTAAAGAGGTAGATGTTTTAGTTCGTATACCCTTGTTTTGTTCGTAACTTCCAATGTATCTTGAAGGTTCCAAATGGTATATATGTTTTACGAATAGATTCCCAGCGTCGGTTGTATTGAAACAATACAGTTGTGAATTGTACAAGAAATAAAGAAACTGTGGTATAAGGTAGACAATTTGGGTTTTATTATTTTTAGTTGTTAAATTAGGCATATTATATGCTTGGAGTGTGCATGGTTCAGTTACACGTACCTATTGCATGTGTTTCGTGGAATTTTTAACGTTTTCAAATGTTATAGCTGCGTATTTCTAATCACATATTGTTTGGCCATTTGAATCTTAACTGTTTAAGAACCAAAAAAATACTAATTGTAAGAAATAGATTTAGCACACTTAGGCTAGTAGTAAGTGTCATTGCAATGTCAATTATATTCGATTAGAGGAAATTTATTATGACCCACAAAAAAGATTTTCTAAAAAAAATTTCTTACGCTAAAATATCCCGGCATCGGACTGCGGTCTGTTAGAATACACTTAACTTATCTCTTGCAATTTATAGATATTTTTGTGTGGAATAATCTTGGCTAAAAGTAAACTTAGTTTGAGATAATTGATACTCAGAATTTTATGTGTAGACTGGACTTGTGGTCTAGAATTAGGTCGTCGATGTAAACTCTGCACGAAAATTTCGTGTATGAATAGATGTATGGTGTGAATTGTGGAGCTTTGGACATAATACTGTTTATGGCATGAATTCAATTTACTAATCCGGAGTTTTTGCTACCAACTTTTATAACTCTAAAACAACAATTTTCTAATTGAATAAAAAAATAACTTACTGGACTTTTTGGAAAATCAAAGAAGATATGCCAACATGAATCTTGTATCATAATATAAGCAGTGTTATAGCCAAGCTAAAATTAAATGAAATAGGCCCCTAAAATAGCTGACTAAACCCATTGTTATCAGGTAAATAGATGCATATCTTTTTCTCTAGAAATATTTTGAAATTAAAAATAAATGTTTTAGCGATAGGCAATTGATGTCGTGATAGCTTACACTTTGTGTTGATTGTACATACATAAAAGTATATTGATATTGTGTTGGTTATATGCCTTTGTTGTAATATCTTAATGGATTGTATCTGAAATAAAATAACACTTGTGTACATTATTCTACTCGCATGAATGCCGTCTAACAATTGGAGATTATAGTAAAAATCAAAATTTTCGGTCTTGCCCCAAATTTTTACATTAATCTTCAAGAATTATGAATAACAGCCTCGGCCTTACTATGTCAAACTTTACAAGCCACACCAGCATATAATGATGTGTCAGTGAAGACTATAACAATAATAACACATACAAATAAAGCACGAAACCATGTTCAAGACTCAACAGAACCAAGACGAAACTGCACTCTAGCATTTTACATAATAAGATAATGTAACAATTATTATTTAGTTTCCTTTTCTTATTTCTTATAGCTTTTCATTGGAATTAGGTAGTAGTTACATGGTAAACATTAAATACATGTCAACACAACAAAATATTCTTTCATTTCAACACAACCAATCATATATTCAATCATCATCACAACTCTGAAACCACCATCCCTTTGCCAAAATTGGAGTACCTTGACTGAACATTCTACTAACATTTACGAAGACTCGGAAGAAAGAGGCGAACTGAAATCACAAGAAGATTTAAATTAACAGTTAAAAATACCACCTCAAATTAATAAACATAATAAAAAAAAACTTTGGCTCATAGACTCATATACCGAAGTCAAACATACCCCTACCACATAAAGGAAAACATTACAACCATACCACATAAATGCATAAATAAGGTAAGTAACCAAATCTTATTTCTATCCTAAGATGCCTGTTAATGTTTTAATAATAAAACAATAACATGAGAAAAGTAGTTAAAATTAACTCACTTGCATGAGCAAGAAAGCATGAACTCACAGAAGTTATATTATAAATGGCAGCATATGCCATGCTACTAAAAAGAGTATGTGTCGTGCCTTCATAGTAGGTGTTAGGATGGTTCTAGCGATCAGAATTGCTGGGAAAATCAGAATTTTATATATCCTAAATAATATAATTCATTGTGTAGTTTTTATTGCTCAAGTTAAATTACTTAGCAAACATTAAACGTACATATTTCACAAAAACACGATCATAATATACGACTATACACGATTATGTATGTGACAAGTTACTCGAAAGTATTTCAACTAAATTTGATAATAAAATGCACGTGTACAGAAGTTAATTGAGAGGTATAAAGTGGATAAAGCGTTTGTAAATAGTTAGTGAGGATAATGGTTCTGTGGTATGTTGTTTTAATTTAATTTTTATTGTAAATTCTTTGTAATAAAGTAAACTTAGGAAGCTGCACTTGAGACGCGAAAGTAATGTAAATTGTATAGAAATAAATAATGTTTTTGATTGACGAAGCATTTTATTTCCCCCATTGTATAGTACAAACGGATAATGAATACAAAAAATAACGTGTTATCAACTACATATATACCTTCTAATATAGGGAAATCGGAATAAATATAATGTTAGGCTTACCGCGGTACCGCCTTTTTCAAAGTTCCAATACCGCCCACTCACTTTGATCCACATTTCCCGCCATTTGAGGTACCATAGACTAGATTTGGTTTATTTTTAAGGCAAAGATACAAAAATCTGGGAAGCTTAAATCGGTCAATGTAATTTTACGACATAACTTCAATTATAACCTTTAAAAATATTATCCTATTAAACATTCAAAATTAATGTCTTATATCTTCTATATAAAAACATTTAGACGTTATAAAGCAAGATAACACAACGCAAAAATAATGACAACCGGAAATAACCAGCGCCTCCAGCGGCAACATAGGGCAAACATGAGTTCTATTCGACACGTAATGGTGGCTGCTTGTTGCAAGAATCATTGCTGACAACTTATTTAAAAGACACTTTATGAAAACCTTCAAAAACTAATGAAAACCTGCGGAAACTTAAGAAAATACCAGGTAATTTATTTTAATTTCACTAGAAAGTGGGTGATTGACCGCGAATGATAACAGAAATGATAATATATTGCAAAATGGCTACTGATGGCGCAAGAAATGTGTATATAGGTTTTGTTTTATAATTTTCAATTGGATAAAATATTTGTTGGCTTATGGTGGCAATAGATTCAAAATAAATGTTCGCTGATAAGAATGTAAACAAAGTGGAGCTTTCTGATAACAGCTTTTAGAAGCTAAAAACAAATTATATAATCATCTGCAAGGAATTTATATATATTAGATAAATAGATATCGATGATAACTAGAGGCGCGGCACTATAATTTATTACGAATTCATCTTTTTGGTTACATACATATAATTACGTTAAGAAATACATATAATTACATCTGTTCTCTTTGAAAGGTTACATAGAATTGAGAAAATGTTTTTTTCTCTTTACATTTCTAACAAATAGGTAATCTGATGGTAAAATCTGTTAGGTAAATGACCTACATGTAAACAAGTATCATACGCAAGAAGACCAGATTTTTTTATTTCGTTACCTATATCAGAGGAAGCCAACTAGATTAGACCAAAGACCAAATTTAAATACGTTTAATATACCTAATATTAAACTTTTATTTTTTCTCCTGCTACGATCGACTGGCCTTATAGTCGCGATCGATCGGTTTGGCCACCTCTGTCTATATAATAGCAAAACAATAACAATAAATATGTACAATTTTTTAAAACCACAAAAATATAGGGAGACTTGTGCCAAGTTATTAATTTTCACTCAAAATCGTAGTTTTAGTGACCTATACTAGTTTTATATTATTACAATTTTAAACAAAAGAGGACCTTGACAGAATAACGTTTACTGTTTATAAATTCAATTGAGTTATCTACAAAAGACTTAATTAACAAAAACATCTTTGAATTGTGCAACACGGGTTTTTTTGCATCTCCGGCAAAGTTTGCAAAAAACTCATACAAGGTTTTCACACGTACAAGACAATATTTGTACATATTTAACGGAACATATCCATTCTATATGACCAGCTCAGGGTAGGAAAGTATTCAAAATACCATGAAAGGAATGAAAGGAACAGAAAAGCGGACTTGGCACATACTATGAATGTCAATGTAGGGGTAGAAATGTTTTCAAAAACGGGTCACATAATGTTCCCCAAGCTTAGATATTTTTTCCTCTAGTACATAGCCTGTTGCCTATTCTAATATTATAACAAGGAAAGGTTTGTATGTACGTAAGTTTGTTACGAATAAACTAAACAACTACTGGATGGATTTCGATAATACTTTCACCATTAGTATGCTACGTTAGCCCTGAGTAACATAGGCTATATATTTTTCTCATGCGCAGCCGGGGAGGGCCGCTAGTAACAAATATGTCAATATATAGTATATGATATGTTTATTACTAAGTTTTTTTATTCTTTTCCAGGATGAACCAAGTTTGTTTTGTCTGTAACACCCGAGCAAGTATAGCAATCAGAAATTCTATCAACCTATTTGGAGAAAACGTAAGTTTCCTGTCCAATTTTATGAAATGTAACAGTTGGAATTGTAAACAGGTGGCAGTGGCATGATACTGATACGCACGACCAGCTGTCTCGTGTTTGTGCATTCTCGT
>DWFC01000591.1:0-10386 GCA_018247075.1 Hasora chromus | reverse complement strand
ATCTTCGTGGAAGATCAGTTGGCCGCCTGGATGGTGCAGTCGTACTACGGGGCCATGTTCTCCATGCAGACGCGACCGGAGTTCCGCAGGAAAGGCTACGGGATCTACCTGGCGCGGCGCCTCACCAAGGAGGTCGCCGCTAGGGGCTACAAGCCCTTCGTTGTGATTCGTCCGGAGAACGACGCGTCCCGTTCCCTATACACCAAGCTCGGTTTCGAGAAACGTTTCCGGACGGTGCGCGCCGTTTTGCGCCCCCGCTAGCGCGTTAACGTTGATCACTAGCAGATTTTATTTTTTTAAGACTTTTGAAAAATCAATTTAGCTTACGATCTTTGATCGTTTAGAGAATTTTAGTAGTAGCTTTAAGATTGGAGCGGCTAGTGCTCTCGGTCTGTGTGTCGCATTCGAATCCTGTATGGTCCGTCGGAACAGGAGTCCCGAATATTTCTTATCTCTTCTTCCTGTCAGAAACCTTGAAAGACAATATTGAAAAGTGGAAATTGTCCCAAATGTATCTCAATAATCACTATACCGGTAATACTTACACAAATGACTGCAGATCTTCTTGCATTTACTTACGAAGGGATTACTAAGATATTCTGGGATAATCATTCCCTTCTGCACCGCCGCACACTTGACAATACTATTGAGCCAATTCAAATTTAATAATCTGTAGAAATTTGTACTTGTAATTAATACACAACGAATGATTCGCAGAAAGTTAAGGATCAGCTAAAAACCCTTTGATTGCATTTCAGCTCGCTTTGCCAGATTCGAGAGCTGTAGCCGTTCGCTGCGTTCTAGCGCCAGCCTAGTTACTGATCTCAATGATACTAACTTGTCAAGAACCATTAGAAACCTATGTTTTAACAATACAATCAAACTCTTGGTATAGAACCAGCCTAAGTCTTGAATGATTCATGAAAGAAATGGTAATGTTTACTGGTATACATAATTATTCATACATTTCTTTATTCATCTTAATATGCACATAGAGGTGAATTAAATTAGCTGAAGAATAATTATCATCTTCAGTTGTCTTTTAATTCTAACTGTTGGTAAATGTTTCTAATAATTCTTGAGAAAATTAGTGTCTATCTCATTTAGGCGAACGCTTCATTACCACTCGTTGACCGAGCGGAAACTATTCTGTCTCATGGTTTATGAAATTTGTGGGACCCGTTATGATCTGAAGTGTGATAAAGATGTCCAGAGTGACGTATTTTATCTTTAAAAGAGAAGAGAACATGAGAAAGAAAGTTCCCGTCATTGCACCAGAGTTGCACAATTATTCGACAAAGATAATTCTCAAGCACCATTACTTAATGTACGAGTACTCTGAATTTTACTCTCCTTATCGATTAACCACAACATAATAAGTTTGTATGTCATAAAGAGATTTCTTCTGGAGGGGAACTTTGCGGGTGGAACTTGTAGGATTTTTATATTTATTTGTAGGTATATGTTTGCTGAAGTATTTAATACAAGAAATATTACCAGTGATTTGCTTTAATTTTCATGTTTTATAGGTTTAACAATACGGTTATTTAAGCCGTAAATGTATGTAGACTGAAAACTGTCATCCGTAACAGATTCTATTAAAATTGTAAATAAATTACCACGACTAACAATCTTAATGTGTGTCTTAGCGTATTAAAGCTAAAATCCGACATAAAACGATTTATTGTATGGAAAATATTGGATCAATTCTAATTGTTATCTGATAAAATCAATGGAAACCCAGATATTATCTACTAATGGGAATATTTTAAATAAGTGTCTATTACATCACTTAAATAACTGTGCTATAAAAAATATATGATGATGATGTGTGTATGTCAAGTGTATGACTAGTTTTCAGTCAACATAACATTTCTGAAGTATCTGTTTTTACAAACAAAGTGTATTGTTGGAAATTGTAATAACATCACTAAAATTTGATACGAAAAAGTAGATAGGTAGGTATTTTAATATGCGAATCTATTTTACAATTATATATCGAAGTATGTAGGTATATTGGAATGTTTGCTACTTATGATATACAGACGAGAATTGTAATAATATTACTTTAGTCATCAAATTTTTTACTGTATGAGTATTATCGTATTAACATTTATTACTGCTTTTATATTAGTTAGTATTTTTATTTAGTTTGTCCTATTTATATGTGAGTTGATGTCTTCCTGAAGACTGGTTTATAGTGAACAGGATCTGAAGGCTTGGGTGGACAAGACAGAAATAATCAAGTTGTATGCTATTTGTACCTTAATATTATATAAATAAAATTGAGTAACCGATAGCCGTATGACACATTACAATTACTGTAGGGTTGTACCCTACACGTTTATAAAGATAGTACACGATTCATTTGAGCGACAGCACAACGCTTGGAATGAAACAAAAATTGGCAATGACTTTGAATTTTGCTCAATATTTAGAGCTTCCACCAGTTGAACTGTTTGATAAATTACTTCTTGCCTGTGTTAAAATAAATTAGGCCAAATTGATATGTTATTGTTGAAAAGAAAACACATTTGAAATTATAAAAGTTTATCAAATATAAAGAGTGAAAAACGGTTTTTAGGATAATCAAGTTTTGACTACTAATCTTTGCATTATTAAAATCATTATCGGAGCACGTTTTTTAAATAAGTGGTTGTTCAATTGTGTGCCAAAAACACTTTACAGGCACTAATAAAATTAGATCTTCGTCTGATACAATGATTTGTTAGAATTGCATTTTTAGTAGGTACATTTATATTATGGATATGAACAATTTAAATGATCGAATGGCCTAATTTTTGTATAACCAAAAAGCAGCAAGTACATATTGCCATTATACTTAGGCTGAGCCCTGAATAATTCATTCCATGAAGTAAGTAAAGTTTCTACTTGTGTCCTATTACGTTAGACCTAAATTTTGATGATGATTCATTTCTACGGGTTTACATTATTTTAATTATGTTTAAGGAATTTTTTTAATCCTGTCTACGCTATAGGTAATTCAGCAACCACTTATTTGAATTATACAGTCATTATCAACATGCAATCATGCTAAAAGCTTACCCACTTTCCTACTTTCTAAGTAGGTATACGAATATGTAGTTCGAGAATTTCTTGAAATTATTAATTGTAAGAAAACTTTTCTGAACACTATCCCTTGCCTAACAACAATTTAAAAAGGACACATTTCCGTCCTAAAAACTGCAGTCGACGCAATATATTGTAAGCTCGTTATATTTCAAGATACTTCTGCAGCTACATAAAGAATGTAGTGTCCGTTCTGTATTGTTTATCACATATTTACCTTGCAAAGGTATTGAGAAAGTAATAAAAATGATATATAAAACTTTGTTTTTATTTTCCTGTCAATATCATACCTATTTAGCGCCCTACCCGACGAACTCGCTCAAATGAGGGTGAGCCACATTTCCTCCTGCGCTTAAGTTTAGGTGTTAAAATTTGAGGTATTTTTTTTTCTAATTAAAAATAACAAACTACAATTTCCTATAGAATGTTAAAAGTTTTTACAACGATTTGCTTAGTATACATGATTTTAGATATGAATAATAGAAAATAAGGGTATTAACTAAGATTTAAAAATTTGGCGCTGAATTAATTGACAAATACGTAGTATAAAGGTAATAAAAAACGTTATGATAATTTTAGATATAAGTACTTATCTTTCGTTTATATCATTTCCTCAGAACAAATGCTGTGATATTTTTGAAACGAAACATAAATCTTACGTAACATTCTTATTTCTCGCATAGAAAATGAAAAAAGGTATAGTTTAGGTACCTATCTTATAACACTTCATGGAACTTGAGTTGTCTGCCCCAGTTTGATGTTGATAAAAGGAAAAATGTCGAAGACTGTCTATTAGATAACATTAGCCCGAAAGCTACTTTATCACGTAAGCAAAATGAAACCAACGAAAGTTTAGTGATTCACCTAAGTCATGCTTATAATAGACTGAATTGGATATTGTGGAATAAATAATTTTCAATCTAGTTTAAAAAATGTTTTTAACATTTTAACTTCATTAAATCTGGATTTACGACAGTCGATCGTTGTATTTCATGATTTCTTAAAAAAAAAACATAACTAAATTCATAAACGTCTTTGTATTGTGGACCAATGCAGAATATTGAAAAATGTATAATTTTCGTACAGTACCTGTTATAAATTTAGTAACCACCTGTGAACTTCATATAATTTATATAAATTCCTTCCCTTCACATACTTACATATTTTCTGAAGGTTCATTCAATATGAAAAAAATTTAAGCCTTTCTGGTAAAGACAAAAGCCTAAGATACTTCAAATGTTTCTAGAACTGTGAGATTTGAAATCGATTTTAACTTCTTTCAACTACTAGCACAAGGGCAGCGATATACCTATAGGCTATAGGGCACACTGCGCTTACGATTATGATTGGTTGGAAACTTCCATCGTCAAAATATTCACACTCGATATTGATTTCCTGAAGTGATTTCTACAATATTCTTTCCTAGGAAAACAATAGCCATAACGCCGTAAAGGGGACACTTAACGTCACTTAACGGTCACGTATTCAGTAATTATATTCGTTATAAATATTGACGCGATACAATTGCAAAACTAAAATAATTAAATTAAAAACTAGTTATAAGGGAAATTCATTAAAATGCTGCAAATATTAATTTGGCTAAAGACAATCTAGGCACTACCCACGTATAATCTATGTTTAAGAAAAGTCGACGCGAAAGAATTGTCAATTTTAATCTAAGTTGTCAGTGTCAAAGTCACTTTTGTATAAAATGGCGATCATTGCTTTTATGATTTACCAAACTATTTATGTTTGTTAGTCGATGTAACTGTACTCAATTTTATATTCAGTGAATGGTACCACTTACCTCACCTTGTTCCTTAACAATGACCACTACACTTATAGATAAAATAGAAAAGTTAATTAAGAGAGAGAAAACCACACCTGAGCGTAAAAAAGAGGAAACTGCAAAGTCGTCCAGTGAGATCCTTTCGGAGCTTTTCAGCGCATTCAATGCTGACCCACCGAAAATTGAAGATGTGCCGGTAAAGAAATCGAAGAAGAGTAAGAAGAAACATAAAAAAGAAAAGAAGAAACGCTCGCGTAGTGCTAGTAGTTCCCGTTCCGATACAAGTGAATATTCGCACAAGCATAAAAAAAGAAAGAAAAGCAAATTAAAGAAGCGAAAAGAGAACGACCGCTCACCCACTCGGAAACGCTCCAGGACCCCAACGAAAGTGAAATCAGAATCGTCTAAAAGTAAAAAAGAGCGCTCAAAATCAGACGTCAAAAAAGAAAAAGATGCAAAATCAGAGAAAAGCAGCAAAACGTATAAAACCGTTGAACCCCTGGTGCCGATTAAGACTGAAATCGGGGTAAAAAATGAGGCCAATGTCGAGGAACAGATCTGCATCTCTACCGACGACTCCAGCGATGTCACAGTTACATTCAACACTATTGACACCAGCCTCATTCCAATGCCCCTATCTCCTAAAAAAGAGAAGCTCGACTCTGACGACTCAAAGAATAAAACAGATAAAAAAGATACAGCTGAATCTGACAAAAGTAAAGGCAAAATTCAGATTAAAAATTTGAAATTCAGTGCTGTGTTTGAAGAGACTGTTAAGAAAGCTGAAGAAGAGGCGAGAAAGAAAGCTGAGAAGGAAGAAGATGGAGAGTGCACAGATTCTTCTAGTAGTTCTGAGAAAGAAGATGAATCCAACTCTCAGTTTCCTAAGACTTCTGATCCAGGAGGGATTCTTAAACAACAAGCCGCTGATGAGATTAAAGCGTAAGTCTTTTTGCTTCAATTTTTATAACCAGGCCATACATACCTACTTAACCTGTTGTAATATTTTCAAATGTATTTGATAGAATATACAGGGTTACAGGGTAAGTCAACCTAGATCCTTTAAGAGGTTGTAGGTTACATACTCTCTGACTGATTTAACTATCAGCTAGTGTATTTCAAACTTTTTCAAGTTTTTAAAGTTATTAACTTTAAAGCTTTTTATAAAATTGCCTTTTTTTTGTCTACTGTTCAATATTTATGTGTTTTATGCCTCTACTTTATTCTTTTTTTTTTTGCTATTTTTGTGTAGTAGATAAGTTGCTTTAGAATCCTCAAAATTAAAATTGCTGGTAACCAATACAACTGGGTCACAGTAGATGATCGAAAATGAAGAACAGAAATGAATTCATAATAAATATTTCTTTTTTTCTTTCATGAATATTCAAAAAAAAGCTTTGGCAGTTATTCTGCACGGTTCGTTTAAAAATATCTACGGTTCTTAAATCGGCAATTAAAAAAAAATTAAGTCCAATAACTTGAAAACCGTTAAGTTTGGGATGCGGTATCCCATAGTCAAATCAGTTAGAAATGAAGAAACTACAACTTCTTACAGGATAAAGGTCGACTTACCCTGTAACCCTGTATAAACATTGGACCTTGGATGGTCTTTGTTTTTTATGTCTGTTATTTAAAGTGGTGCAAGTCGCTGCACTTTTACCACTCTCCCATATAAACGATTTACTGAAATTACTATTAAACTTTATCTTGTAAGTCAAAAAATAAGATCAACATCTATTGGTTGCATAGTCATCTATGCCACTTTGTATTGAACAATAAAAAAGTTGTTCATTTAGAAATGATAAGCCATTACAGTTTTTCATACAAAATTATAAAACCACATAACTTCCAAATAACAACTTTTTTATTGTTGCAGCAATATATTGCAGCGAATAACTTGATAAGTAAATAAGAGTACTTATTAAATCAAAGCAGGCAAAAGCTAGTATAATATATGCTGTTTGTGAAGTGCAATGTCTCTCCTCTTGTCTTTTTTACTTGAAACATGAAATATTTTTGTCTATTAGAGACAGAAAATAATACTGATAATAATGAGATAAAGTCTCCTTCCGTAAACCTTCTTGTGTTTATTATAAATATTGTATCATATTGTTGTGTTTTTTATTTTTTTTTTGCTGCCTCTAGCTTTTAATGGCAGTATTTAATGCACAACATTGATGTTTATTTTGAATATGTATCTTATAAGTCAATACTGTGATCTCATTCTGCACATATGTTGGGGAGAGTATGATTTCCAGGGTGTGAGTAGTTTGCGACATATCAATTTTAACATTGGTTGATTTTTATTGGTTGTTTCGAAAACAGCAAAACTCAAAATATGGATGATGGACTCTTTTGCGTTACGAAAAATGCACCATATGGTTGTAGAGTTAATTGCATTCCAATATTCGTTTTTATTACTTTTTTTAAATATTGCTTTTATAATATTATTTTTTATTTTTACAATATACAATTTACAATTTATTTTTACAATATGTAGTACTGTATATATCAATTATTATTTACCTAGACTGCGCCCAGCAGTTTTATTCACATAGAAAAGAAATGAGAACTGTCTGAATTACATGGAATTCGGGATAAAAAGTATACCAATTTTTAAGTTGAACTATAAGCTACAAAAGAACAAATAGGCAAACAAACAAAAACTTAAAAAAATATATTTTTAGTTTCAGATACATCCCCCTATCAAAACTCACTTGTTTTTTTTTAAATATCTTCAATGTACAGACACGGCACTTTTACAATTTTATAATTGTATAGATATATATTGTTTAAATTGTTGTTTATTATTTTTTTTTTGTTATGTTAGATTAGGTAGATTAGGTTAATTCAGTTTTTTGAAAATGAAGGAGGAATTTAAAAAACATGTATTTTTATTTTTCCTCTTGTATAAAACATTTTTCTGCCTCATCCATTATTATTTAAATATAACAATGAGAAACAACTAGAAAATGGATTAACATAATCATCTTCTTAAAGAGTTTGTGGACTATGGCTAAAATTTAAATATATTTTTTTACAGGTTTGAAGAAGAAAAACTTTTAGCCATAAAAGAAAAGAACTCTGAAACCTTGCAAAAATCCTCAAAAAGTGATCAAAGCAGATCTAGAAAAAGGTAACAATATTTTTTTCACTGTATGTTAAATCATATTAAGATCTATAAATCATTGTAGGTGATTTATCTTAGCAAATTTATTGTCATTGTGTTTTAATGTACTCTCATCTTTGGCTAGGTCAAGGAGCAAATCCAGGCGTTCCAGATCGACATCAAAGCGACGTTCTGAGTCGAAGAGACGACGCCACCGCTCAAGTTCCAAGTCGCGGCGGAGAAGCCGGTCCCGACATCTGTCCTCATCTAAGTCAAGAAGGCGTTCGAAGTCAAGGTCCCGCCACAGGACGAGGTCTCGATCGCGACACAGGTCTAGGAACAGGTCACCACGACACAGAAGTAGGAGGTCCAGGTATGTACTGTTAAATGTAATTGCTCACAATACTTATATAATATATGCCATTCCATATGAAATTTTTACCTTTATTTAATGGGCTTGTAGTGTAGATATTTGTATTTGATAATGATAAAAATAATATCACTGTTAATTACTTCATTTCAAGTGATTTTTTAGATCTTAACCTAAGTTCCATGAGGCCTAATACATGCTAGGGTTTTTTTTCTTATTATCTTTTTTTAGAAACAAAGGATTTGATTGCAATTTGTTAATGTTACGTCTACTAACAGAAATACCAATGAAAATATCTGCCTTGCTCCGCAGGTCTCCATCCGGCGTGAAGCTGGCAGACAGCGAGAAGAAGAGGCTGCTGGAGGTGGCTCGTCGCAACGCCATCAACATGCTGAAGAACGGCGCCGTGCCGGCCGGCGCCGCCGCGCTGCCGCCGCACACCAGGAACCAAGTCATGGCCGCCATACAGTCGGGGGGTACGCACCAACAACTACTGTTCATACAGTTCTATATGTTATGGGCCAAGGGATTCATGCGTGCATTTTACACAATGCCCAGCTATCGTAGGCCAAGTGATTAATTATTATCTAAACTTAATTATTCATCACATTGTCTGGTCATTATGAATATGGCTATGTGACCATTGGGTAATTTAATAATCAAGCTACATTAGACAAGATGCGGGGTGGGAAACAACTAGTTTTTAACATACATTATTATTTTCAGGTAAATCAGTAGATGAGCTAACGGACTTCTGCAAACATCTATCAAAGAAAGAAGCCCTGGGTGAATTATCATCAGTGTCGTCAAACGATGATGACATGAGTGAAAATGAAGACACCATAGCTTTCCATCATCCATTCCTTGTCAAAGAAAAGGCGCCTATTGTTATGAATATACGAGTGAGTAAAATATGTACTATTTTAATTCACGGTATGATTATTCGAGTCGATGCCTTATTTCGTTACTAAAATAATAATTTTACCCATTAATAATGGTACAGAGGAAATAATTGTGAAGACCAAGCTGGTTTGAGAATGAATAAAAATATATCATTCTGTGGTGTAAGAGATAACTATGGATGTTATAATATTTTTATTATAATGTGACCCTTCTAGACCTATATGTGCTTGAAATCCAATCTATCTATCTGTTTTCTATGTTAAAACATTTTATTTAGAATTTTTATGGATTCTAGCAGAGTTGTTTATATTTTTTTTCCAGGGAGGCGCACCTTTACCAACAAAGTCAAGCATACTGCCCATAGCCAATAAAGAAGAGCTCAGGCTCCAGTTTCCCGTGTCATCGGGTTCACAACACAGAGAAAAAGCGTCTGAGTGGACGCCAGTGTCACCAAAGAAAGATAATATGGTAAGTCAACATAAGATACAGAATCTACTCAACAATCAATAACACTAACTAAGATCTACTTATTTTGATTAAAAATAAAGTAATTATTTGAAATGAAATGATAAAAAGTGTTTCATAAATGATAGTAAGTTCATATAACATTTTAGTAATTGTATAAATTATAATATATATTTTTGATTTGTTCCAGCAATTGGTTAAACTGAATTCAAAGATCCCAACCGTGGCGCCCGTAAACACAATAGCAGCTATAAAGTAAGTAGATTTTTTAATGGTATTTTTCAGTATATAACTGTAATCTCATCAACAGACTTGTTATGTGTATATTATTCTAAATTTTTCATGCCACTGCTCAGCTGTCATTTTATAATATAAGTCATTTTATATTATAATATATTAAGTTATAGATATATTTATAATAGCGGCCCGTCCCGGTTTGTAGTGTTCGTCCCGTGCACGAGTGCACATAAAATATAACCTTTGTTACTCAGGAATAATGTAGCATTCGAATAGTGAAAGAATTATCGATATCCGTTCAGTATTTTTTGAGTTCGTTCGTAACAAACATACATACATACATACAAACTTTTCCTCTTTATAATATTAGATAGACTAGTATAGTGAGAAAATATTTTTAATATTATTTTTTTATAGGGCACC
>DWFC01000590.1:0-10388 GCA_018247075.1 Hasora chromus | reverse complement strand
AATTGTTCCTCCACCTTTTTTTTTAGGCAAAATTATAAAAATAGAAAACGGCTGCCCCCCCCCCCCCCCTATGTAGGTAGTACTTGTAGGCCTATAAAAACATTAATAATCGTAAATAAATGAGAAAAGCAAGAAATTCGAGGCACGTATAAATTAAAGACAACTTTAAAGCAAAATTTATAAGCTTCGCTTAGGAACCTGGAGAACAATATTGTACGTGAACAATACAAATCGGACGTCAATTCCATATTCGTCGGTTAATATCGAACAGTCACGTGACCGGCGTAGTACATTCAGAAGCGCGGCATGGCGACAATGCGTTCCAGCTGAAATGTTCGACGAGTGGAAGGGGAGGTTGTGCGAGGTCACGCCTGCGTTCGGGTGGCTCCGCCGGCGCTCGGCGCACGCCGCTCACCGCTCGCCGCTCGGCGCTCGGCCGCTCGGAGCTCCGCACAGCGTCGACGCGCGCACAGCGACCTCTTGCGTGCGCCGCACAGCCGTCGAGCTAGTCCTACAACCACGCTGCGGACTCTGCCGCCTCTCACACTGCCATCGAAATTATCTTAATATCGTTCCTGGGCCCTCGCCACTAGTGAACGACGACGCGATTTATATCATTAACGCAGTTTACCCGCAACATATACCGAATTACGTTTAGGTTTCCGCTATATTATGCAAACGTATATAATAAATGAGTCGAGTGCTTGCTTAATCGATCGACTGCATTAAAAAGTAAAAACTGTTGTAATTTGACGGACAATTTTTGCAGATTTTGTTGCGCTACGACAGTTATAGAGCTTTACTGTATATTTGTAAAAAGTGATCGGATAAAGCTTGTGCGTACCGTACATATTAAGTAAAGAGTGTTGCCGTCCTGTGCTTAGTTCATTCAGTGAACAGTGCGTCAATTCTCGAGAGGTGTTTTTTGTCGTTCGTTCGGTTGCGAGCTTAAGCGATTTTTATTTATTTAGTTTATTTTAGCCTTTATTTGCTATTCTTGTGAAAAAACGCGATCCATGCTTGGAGTTATGACTACCATGGTATGGTTTCCTTTGTCTACGTTATGTACTTCTTATTCTCCTTAGTAAAGACGGTAGCTTATCGATATCATCACCTACACCGAATTGAATCATTGACATTACAATACTTATTATATCAAGCAAGTTATGTAAAATATATGACCCCATATACAGTTTAACATAAATTGTATTGATAATTAAACATGTTCATTAAAGACATGAAAATAAGCTGCGTAGAGTTATGTAGAATAATTTAGTTTTAAAATACTTTTTAAGTAATTAAGTTTTCGTACATTTTATTTCTTTGCCAAATCATTTGCAATAGTGAATGCGTATGTAAATTGTTAGCATAATATTAACAAATAGCAAATGTTAAACACATGCTGATACCAAATGTAATGCCTAAACACATTCTCACCAGCTACAAGTTTGCTTGACAATGCTGTCAGCTTTAAACGCCTATTGTTTTCTGAGCAATCGATAGTTAACGACAATGACCGGGCATTTCTGCTGCACAATAGTTGACTCAATTGATTGATGTGCTAAGTCTACTTTTGATTGTTCGAACAAGACAACAAAATTAAAAACAATGCAAACAATAATTTGACCAATTTGAATAAAATGGTTTGAAAGGACTCAATGACATAAGTCTTAATAAAGATTTAAAAAAATTTATTGTTTCATATCGAAATATATTACAAACGTGACGTAAAACTATGCAGTGAATGCAGCCCCTCCCACATTCCGCGCTCTAAAAGAATTCCAACTGGAATCCATCAGAAAGCTTTGGCCGCCCTTTATCGCATTCATCTTGTCAATATATCAGCTTACTTTTATAGACGTAAGCTTTGGTGTAAGCAGCTTTCAGTAGTTACGTTTGTTCATTTTAGAATTCCGTACATAAAAACTTAGATTAAGTCACAACGTATTTATTAATAAAAACTCAACATATCACAATGAAGGCTTTCATGAATTTTGTTATACAGATCTTTGCAGCTGTGCTATTCAAAGGCTGCGAGATTTGATTCATACTATATACATCATACAATATGTGCATAGAAGGCTAAAACGTGCTAATGTATGAATACTTGCCTTAGATTTCTTAAACAGGCGCCTCCTTGCCTATTCATCGTCGTTTGAATTTTCAATAGCCATAGCGAACATTGTTTTCGGAGTTGTGACTCGTTACGTAAACATCTACCAACCGCCTATTAGGTGTAGTATTCACGTACGTCGCGGCTGCAATTTGTTAAAGTGTCGACACGTATTCCCCAGCGATAAATATACGTGACTACTTAAATTAAAAAGAAATTAATTTTTCTCATACGCCTTTTAAATAACCATATTTTTAGTAACAGTTTTTAGGTTACGTAAGATTTTCGTTACATTTTTAGGAATGTTTATTTTGTCGATATACATATTTTTATGTAGCTGGTGAAACATTTTATGCTATTCACTTCCTAGAGCAGAATACAAGCGAAATGTTACTAACTCAAGCAAATAAACATGTTCAAAATTGCATATTTTATGCAATTCTAAAATCAATTTCGTTCTTACCTCGAAAAACAATATACATATGTATTGCAAATGTTATGAGATCACGTTTTATTAGTGAATAATTCAATAATGATGAAGGGAGCACCGAGTACACTTCCGATTGCATAATATTTGCTTTCGGGCTAAGAAAATCATTATGATGTTTACAATCGGCTCCCACCGTCGCCGCGCCGGCTGGGTCATACCTGCTTACAGAATAATATTATTCATGAGACTAGGTACTCTGGGAACCGACATTATTAATAATTTCTGTTCATCGATTTTTACGTTCAATGGACTTGTTGCTAGTTGCATTACTTGTCCTTTTATACATGCAAGATAGAAAATTATATTATATTAGGAGTATAATGTTTAACTATATGCAGAATATAATATAAATTTATGTAAATGTAAAGTGAGCCGATTGTTAAGGCCAATTAGTAGATATAAAGCTACGAAAATAGGTGAAATAAAAGCGTAGCGCATATACGAGTAGGTACAGAACCGTTCATGTTAAACAGGTTGGAGGAAAGAACGATGAATAGGCCGACTGCCCGTTGACACACTGTTGAATAAGGCACGGCCTCGTTCTCCGCTTTCAACCCCTCGCAGGTCGGTGCCTATTAAGCGCGCACTAAATATACACGGCTATTCTACATCTTGATCGACTTTGTCTTAAGTGACGTGTTGCACCTGTTGCCCTCAAGATGAAGCTATTCACATCAATTACTAGCATCCTTCCGTCCCCTCAAACACTGAATTGACATTATTAATCCTTGCAGATTATAATCATCCAGTAAGGCAATATCGGTATTTTACACTAGGTTTCATCAGTTAAATAGATACATCAGTAGTAATTACTTGCGGATTAACATTGCCATATCTTCTGTGTTTCCTTATCTATGTTAGTTACCTACGAGTACATCTACTATTTTCCTACCTTAAGTATCTGTCTTGTAAAAAACCATACCATAGTATACATACCGCGGTTTCTGTTATAGATGTTTCTTTAAACGTTAAATAATATAAACCAATCGTAAACAAAAATACGTATCGAACTCAGACACACCAGTGGAGATAAACCCGCATCTATGCAAAACACGGCAATCGCACTGCTGGAATCAGCATCGGCGTACGAGCGGGCCGTGCTGGAATGTGAGTACCTGGAGGCGTCAGAGCACGGCGGGTTTCGGGGAGAGCGTTGGCGCGGCAGCGGCATGGAGGAGCGCGGGCCCCCCGACGTGCCGTTGATCGTGACGCCGCCGGGCGCGGGCGGCGCGGCGCTCACCACCTCGCGGCGCGCCGCCTCCGCGCGCGGCTCGCGTGACGACCCGCCGCCATCCACCTGGCGCTCCTCCGTGCGGGTCCGCGACACCGGATTCCGCGGCTCGCGCAAGAGCATCGTGCGTCTCGAACCACCCTGTAACGGACTCAACGGGTTGCCCGCCATCGGCAAGGAGGTAATTCACGTATCTCTGGCTGGTTTATCGACGTTAACGGTCTACCGATTACTTTTCTTTCACTCATGTATGTATTTTTACGATAAATTGTGTAAATGTCGTAAATGTTTGATCGATGTATCCTCATTTTTGTCACGAAGCTTGAGCTTTATAATCTGTGTCTGTGTCCTTTATTTTGCTGCAAAGATATTGGGGGCGCTTCCCTTAATGAATTTTATAATAAAAAAAATATTTCTCGTTCTATTAGAACGACACTTATAGTCGGCTGCACAACCCTTTCACTATAAACTACACGAGGGAAATATTAACTTTACAAGTTTATTGTGGCAGGCAGAATGTAACAAGAATGTTCAATCCCACACAACAACAATATTCAGCATTATTAAAACATTGCTTCCTGTTATTTGCCACCGCAATGTCGCGCAGTGGAGGGAACACGGAACGCTACCTGACCAATGAGAAGGTTAAGTTAAAGACCAATATTTAATATGTAGGCATGTATAGTTTTTAAATAAATAATAATAGAACCAAGTAACTAACAACTCATTTCATGCTACTAAAACTAACATTATTTATAACGTTAGAGACTCACGTTATTGATTCAACACTGCATAGTTAGCTATATCGCCGTTCATAGAGATTACTATCCCGCAAAAGTCAATCCAATAATCCCGAGGGATCCCGCAAATTTTGGTGGCTATCTCCAATCCATAACATAATGGATTTATGAACCGCAATCAGTATTATGAAATTTAAATTTGTGCTGGAGTGCATCGGTTGACATGATCCAATATAGGATTTAATTTTACTGCTCAATATTATAAATAAAATTCATGCTTATAATTTAAGATATTATCATTTCGAAAATGGTAAAATTTGTTTAATTTTCTACAAGTTCTTATGCCTCGAATGCACTTTCTTACTCTAGCACTTGACACTGTTTATTTTATTTTCACATTGTTCATAAATCAGGTATGGGAGAAAATGTGAACTTTTTGTCAATGTTGATGAAAATCAAGGTTTTAAATATTTTTTTAATTTTAAGGGAAAGTGAAATGTTTTTAGATAACCAGTTTTGTTTTTGGAAATAACTAGATATGCCGATATCACAGGTGCTACGCGACCTCGTAGCCGCTGGCTACGGATGTTGTCAGTCCTCTTATATTCATTTTTGTTTCTTAATGGAGTGTTATTTAAATTTACTTAAACTTTTTATTTGTTATTGTATAAATAATATTCTTGTTATAGAATATTTTATATGTATTTTACATTGCTATTTTATATTACTATAAATATATACAAGTAAACATATTCTATAGTGTTAATTAAGAATTACGAATAAATAATAACAAACATTAACACAATATTGATCTATAATTTATATTTACACGGGAATTCTCGTTTTAAACCTTTTAAAGCCTTTATATGCACTGTTTCTAACAAAGTTTTAACTGTCTGTATTATGAGACGAGAGAGAGAGATGATGAGGAAGATGAATTCATTTGATTATTACAATTTTATATTGATGATATAAAACTAGTTTGATAGTAATGGATATATTATAATTTTTCTTATATTATTTTGTAGAGTAATATTAAAGAACGGTGTTGAAAATTTTGATAATGGATGTAAAAATTCTAAATGCAAAATATCCATTACATTATTCAAGCGAGTGTAATATTTTTTGCAAAATACAATCATTTAAATTTGCAAAAATAATTGAGCGTGCATTTCCGCGATAATAAACGTAACGAAACGTAAGGTAATTTCGCCACAATACCATTTTAGGTATATTTAAACAAGCACACAATCCATTTCATCATACGTGGTAAATATACTGGTTATTCTTTTAAGTATAATATTTACCTCTTCATACCTTTCATATATGTTTTAAGAAAAAAGAATAACAGAAAGGCCTAAATTTCATTGTACAATATGTGTTAAAACTTAAACTCGTTATTGGATTTTTTGAGGTCGATAATTCTATGAACTCTATAAAAGCGAAATGACGCACTATATACTACAATATATAAATTATTTACGATTCTCCATCTTGATATACAGTAGGTCTTACATCAAAAGTGTTTTACATCAAATCAATCGGCGTTGAGGCCGCCTAAGAAGCGGATGCCGCGCTTTAGACGTTTGCCACTGTGTTAAAGCTTGCAAGTTCACTTATTTGTTATTTTTTTTAGCCATTTTCTCCTCATCATCAGATTGCTCATGATAGCAGCAATAATTGTGATAAGTAAAACTACTTCTATATCCACAAATGGATGTTAATTACTTAGGCATTGATCTACATTTTTTTAATACTACATTCACGTCTGAATGTGCGAAAGACATGATTGAGCTTCTCATGTCAGTTATATAGCAAATGTTGATTGCCCACTGCAGTCACATATATAAGTTCCGTATCTGAGCATCTATGGATATCTTTGCTGACATAATGATATCTGCTTTGATAACTCTTCTACTGCCTTGTGTCTAAAATAGACGCAAGGTTGAAACTATCTCAGGTAAACCGATATATGTTTTGTTATATATTTTGTTTATAATATCAGTTTATTAAAATCGTGGCGGGTGGTAGAACCTCCACTTGGTCTCTTAAATGAATTACTTTCTCGTTTTAATAGCAGATAATCTTTTAGTTTTCTAGTTAACTACAATATACTCTGTACAGCTAAGTTTCTATATACTTATTATTTTAAGTAAGAATAAACTGTGACATCCGTAAAAAATATCAATTATTATAACGATTTCTATGTGACACCTCCAAATATAAAACTTTAAAGATTAATCTAAAACTATACTAACATTATTGTACGTACAAAACGTTTAAAAACGTTGTAAAAAGTTTTTTCTTTATTATAAATAAACAAAGAGTTAGATGAGTCTGATAGATTCAAAGCAAATATTCAATGCCCAGCAGCATTTGACAAATGATGCTATCAAATATGTTTGTAAATCTGTCAGCTGAACGTGTACGTTGGCTTTAAATATTTTAATACAGTTCGGCGGGACCTAGTACTTGCCGAAAAAAAATTTTAACCGAACTTAAAAAATCAATAAATAAGATCTGAACATCGAGGGTAATAATAATATTAGACCAACACTTAAATATCGTTCAGAAAAAAACTATATAAATTATGTTAGACTATCTTAGTACCTACTTAGCGAGAGAACTACGCTGTCCTTGCACGACAAATAACTTAATTATCGAAATCAAATCATCGCTGCGATAATTGCCTCCACGTGCCGCGCTTGCCAAAGCGATGGTTACCAACACTAGGTACAGAGTATTGAGTTTACATCGTAATATTAATTACAAATTAATAAGTACATTAGTTATAATGAATGACTCCGTCCGTTCCATTGATTATATGGAAGCAGGTGCTGTTTTCTGGTTTTGTTCCTTTTGCTGAAATTGTTCGTCTATCTTAACTTTAACTAAATGATAAAGTTATAACTCTCATAAATTTCCATTTACATATATTTTATTTATGTCTTTAAAAACGTTGTTCACTGTGTGTATTATATTACTATATATAAATTATTTATGTTACCACTGTATACTTGCGTTTAACTGTTGTAGCATTTTATTATGGATCAATACATTTTCCTTAGTGTTAGTGTATACCTAAAGCTTGAATAAGGCGCTACTACTATTTCTACTCTAAACTAAACCTAAACTAAACTCTGGTTTTGCATTGCAACAGCCTTACTAAGACATTGTTTTTCATATTAACCTATTTTATTCCTTATTTTATTTTTGAATTGTGATAGGGTCAATGATTTGATGTATGTCTATTTTAAAAAATACCTACAACTTAAATGTAAATACTTATTTTCTTGAAGTTTCGTAAAATATTAAATATTCAAAAGACGATTTCGTGAAGAATAAATGATTTAGATTGAATATCACAGAAATTGAATTTCACGAAAATAAACAAAAATGTCTTTACTTTAAAATAAATAAATTAGATTACGGGGAAATAAACTTGAAATAAATATAATACTTGAAAATTTTCTATACTCTTAAGTGTGATTGTGGTTATATTGAAGTAATTTGGTGGTCCCAAATTGGTACCACATAAGTTGCGATACCGTTTTGCGTACACTCCATAGGAGCGGAATTACATAAACGAACCTATATTAATTACAATAAAAGCGGACGGTCTCTCCACCGTCTGAAATTTTCTATATAAGACTTTCATTACATAATTATGTATTTTAAAAGTTAGGATTCAAATAGCTGATGTAAATATACAAAGAACACTGTTTCATGTTAAAACTTGCAAGTGCGTTCAGGAAGCCTTGCTAACTTTGATCACATGTTTACCTACAGCTTCTGCTAGTTAGCTAAATAAAATAGTCAGAAATTAATAACCTGATGACGTTACTTCTAAAGATACTAAGGTAATCTCTAAGATTGATCGAATTGATCGGGAGGAAACGAACAAAGTAATATTTTTTGTTAATTTTTCCAGCTCTATTTTATTTCTTTTGATTAATCACTTCACAATCATTTCAGTTAAAATAATATCTTACTTTAGATTATTACAACGAAAAAAACTTGTTTGGTCTTGTAAAGAATTGTTGTTCGATATCGATGAAATAATTTTGATATATGTCACAAGGTGAATTAGCTTCTGACAATATTATATAGGTGTTCGCTTTTTCGCAATGCTGCTGTCTCATTAGAAGTTGGATTTTGCTAAATATTTTTTGGACACCTTATACCACTATCCATTTATACTTTCGTGATTTTTGTATTTAATACAATTTTTATTTTACGCTGATTGATAGTTCAATATAACTTCCTATTTTTAATGCTAGCAAAACTTACACTGAGTAGCTAGTCGCTCATGTCGAACAGACCAAACGATACACAACATATAAAATAATATTGTAGTTACACTTCCTAACATATTGTTCACTTTGGTTAACAGTTTAATAAAATGATTGCTTAAATTAAGCTTATTTATGGTGTTATTTCTAAAAATTTAACTATCGATAGATAGATTATTTTACGTAAATAATATTGAATAATTCTTGTTAAAGAGGTGTAAATAGATGAGTAATGCCTAGTTCCTTTTAAACTTTAATTCGTTATGAACGAAATACTTATTGTCTGCAGGTTCTGTCATTGGGTGCGACAGGAGGCCACAAGGGAACCACGCAACCATCCCACCCCTGCACTATCCTCCACCATTCTCCTTATAAGGTATGTACTTCCATCGGTATGTATTACATTATTTTAACAGTTTTATAGCAGCATTGTTCTAATTTATAAATCTTGTTAAACAAGTTACTACTTTGGTTAATTTAATAAAGTAATAATCCAAATATAGTAATTATCTGAATATAAAAAACATTTTTAGATATTATATTAATTTCCTAATGGGTAAATATTAAACAGCAAATGGACAATTCTCTGTCACTGACGCATATAATATTAATTAATTTTATTCCACTGAAGCAAATATTATTAGTCGTACTACAATAGTACATATAAGCGGCGCATGGTACGACTTATTACATAAGCCGTCTTGCCACTTTTAACACAAAACATTACATTCTGATGACGCGGCCGGAAACCGCAATGGGATTTAAATATTTAATGCGCTTTTATATGGAATTTGGTTATAATTCCTCGTTGCTTGTAAAATGTTTGTCGCATTGACCTCGGTCGTTTTCAGCACGCAAAAGCAAAAAACATGTTCAAAGGCTATTATTTTACGGGGAAATGAATGTGCCGAGCCGTTCCTGAATGTTTTGTTTATTCAGAATACAGTTAAACATGATACAAGAAGTCATTGCTCTGGTTTATTTGAACTGAATTTGTAAGTGGATTCTACAGTACGTATCTGTTTCAGGCCGCTTGGGATTGGCTGATCCTTATACTGGTCATCTATACTGCAATATTTACACCATACGTGGCCGCCTTCCAACTGAATGAGCCCGACTTTGACAAGCGTTCGCGTGGCTTCGGCCAAGATCCTATTGTTATTATTGACATGATTGGTAAACCAACTCTATATTATCTGATATTTATTGCACACGACAAGTATACGTCTTCTAATCCGAAATGCTTTTTTACAGTGGACGTCACATTCATAATAGACATCTTAATAAATTTTCGAACAACATATGTGAACGCCGCTGACGAGGTGGAGTCAGACCCGGCTAAGATCGCGATGCATTATTTACGCGGGTGGTTCGTGATTGATCTGGTCGCTGCCATTCCATTCGATTTACTTCTCTTCGGCACCGACACTGACGAAGTGAGCTGCTTTTACCTAGCATCTAATACCACTTCATGGTTCCATTCCACACAAGACACAAACACTAGATTTAGACTGTGAAAATT
>DWFC01000589.1:0-10396 GCA_018247075.1 Hasora chromus | reverse complement strand
AAAACAAGATAAATTATACTAAAATGCTCATTTTGTATAATTTTATATTGCAATATCGACAAGGTCCCTAGTTATGTTGTTGTCAAAAGTAATAATTTGTGCAATAAATGATTTGTATTATATTAATAGCGTGTTAAATTTTCAAGAGATTATTATACTGTCAATTTTTTCTGCAGTAATATTCAATATTTGGAAAGTTTAATATACTTTATTCAGTATTGAATTTTAAAAATCCGACATGTTTTATTGAACCTGACATGAATGTTTTAATATCATTTAGTACTTAATTGATTTTATATAATTTTACATCTTTACAGAAACTAGACAGGCCATCTGCACGAGTAAAACCAAATATATTGGAAAAAGATAGAGAAAGACTATTATCAAAAATTGCTACAAAAGGTGTGGTACAATTGTTTAATGCAGTTAGAAACCAACAAAAGACATTAGAGAAAGAAATGGACAGCAGTGTTTCAGAAACTAAAAAGGAGAAGATACTAAAGAAATTTGATAAGAGAACCTTTTTAGATACACTAATGGGAAACACAAAATCTGTAGTTGTTGACTCTGCATCGAAATCCGTGAAGGATGAAGTGAAAATTGAGGAGGAAAAGCCAAAATGGAATGCACTAAGGTAAATTTTTCCTGCTTTAAAATTTCCTTCATAACATGATGTTATTATAACCTATTTTTTAATGTTATAAGTCTCTTAAACATGGAAGGGACAAGTGCGTTTTATCTATTTTTTTCTATCTGCATAAAACAATTATAATCTATGACACAAATTTAACTATTTACTCTATCAATTTTCAGGGATGACTTCATGATGGGTGCTAAAATGAAGGACTGGGATAAGGAATCGGTTGAAGAATAAAGCTGTATACCTATTACATAGTTTTATTAAGTTAAGATTATTCCTATATTAACTACAAATAAATCCTAAATAATTACTTTATATACAGAGTGTAAGCATCATTGCCCACTGGGTGTTGTGTAATCTGCTTGGGAAGTGTTGAGTAGATCTTGACTGGGAGGTTCCAGACCATGGTCTCAATGGGTACATTCAGTGGTGCATTCCAGTCTGCATCCTCAGGGTTGGGCATCAATCTCTCGTTAGTAGTTACAAATTCAAAGTGTAGACGCCATTTTAATGATACTGTAAAGATATTTTTTTAAATATATTATTTAGGATAGATAGAGAAGAATAGTAATTATAATTATTTATAATTACTATCCTTAATGATAGTATCTGTCAATTACAATATCAGCAATTAGTATTACTAATAATTATATAAAATTAATTTCTTTACAATGGAGACTGATTTCTATCTATTTGAGAATGTACATGGAATAACAAAGAGTATGTAAGTAACATATTGGTTCCAGCCCTAAATACAAATCAATGTATTTTGATAGAGTTAGTAAACTTACCTCTGTCAACTTCAAAAGCAGGAGTAATATGCAGCGGAATGGGTAGAATGAGTTGGGAATGTGTTAGTCCTAGTGTGACCTCATGGTACCTGGCCACTGTCATTGATCTGCTACTTGTGTCCTTATTGGCGTTTTTTGATGGAGACATTGTATTTATTATCTCTTCTGGTTGCAATGAAACAGACACCTGTAAAGAATATGTCAAATAAAAAAACTGACAGACAATCTGTATGTTTACTAAAATAAGGTGCAGTTAGGTTGGTGTTTGCAACACACAAACTAAAGCCGCAAGTATTGTTGAGCTAATATTGATTGATGCTAAAATAAAAACTTCTCACGTAAAAACGTAAGAAAAGCATTTAGACAAGAATCGGGATCAACACTATAAAAATATTTGTTTAACACTAGGCATGTATTTTTACCTGCATGCATGTGACAGTGCCAACAGAGAAGTCAAAAGTTCCAACAATGTCTTCTCCCAACTTATATGCAGATTTAAATAAGCAGAACCTCCCAACTTTTCCTCTGGTGTTGGTAATTAAATATGAATTAGGACTCCTTCGAGCAGTAAGATTCTGGGAATAAATAAAAATAATTATTAATCAAACAAAATATTGCAACATTTGAATGTTATTGAAAAAGTTAACAGTATAAATTGAAATATATTTATTGACTTCCTAGATTAACTGTATCATTAAGTTAGTAGATTTTTTTTTTACTTTAGGCTTAGCCTTAACTTAACTATTCAGTTACCTGCAACACTTGTAATGCCATAGTCAATGGAGTTTCAACTTTCCTCTCTTCAGAGAAAGGGTTAGTTGGCTGCAGTTCCTCAGTGGTTTCATTGCCACATAAAGCAGCCAGGTCTTGCATATTGATGATGGGGCTGATTGGCAACAGCCTGAATGGTATCCTCACCATTTTGATGTGAGAACCAACTTTCTGTGTGGCAATTGTGATCTTATAGGAATATTTGACTGATGTACCTCTGTATGAGGGTGGCCCCTCAATAGGTAGCGATTCCCGGTACCAAACTGTTAAAAATATTTTTTAAATAATTTAGTTCAAGCTTAAATACCAGCAAACAAGCAGCAATATTTTTCCAACCACATAGTGGATAATTAAATAATAAATATTATTAATCTTTATAGATATCTAATAGACAATAGAGATAGTTAACTTACATGTTTTGGATTCTCCAAGGGGAATGGTGAGATCACAAAACAGAATTTTAGGTTTAGTATGAAATATAACATCTCCTATATCACAAGACGTCACTTCCAATGATGTTGTTTTCTCCACTGTTGGCGTCTTGTCCCCCATATTGCCTGACGTAAAGTAAAAACAGTGAATCTGTGCTGACGCCCATGCTAAGTTTTCAAGGATATCACTGGAAAATATACAAAACTTACATACTACCTTTTCAAAAATAGAAGAGTTTATTTTAGTTTTCTAAAGCTACAGAAGTACACTTACTAATTTACAGACAAGTTTTATTATAACTTGGCTATATAATTATGAGTTAATTTTCGCTGAACAATTGACTACGCCTAGATTTACCTGTGACTTTGTGAGTTCCTATGTTCTGGTTGCGTTGTGTGGCAAAAAGTAATGCAACATTCCAAGGCTTCCCCAGCTAAATACACTGTGCCAGTAGTTAACTTCGCCGAAAGTTCAATCATTTTATCGTAGATTAAGTTAACGGATATTTAAAATAACAAATATTATAAATAACACATTTTACAAATCTACATCAATTCTCTGTTTTGACTTTTGCAGTTTTGACACTAAGAGTTTGACGTTTGACGTCAACAATACTTTTATTTTTTTCATCGGTGCCCTAAGATAATGTTGATTTGTGTTTTATGCCGCTACCACTATCTTTTCAAATCTTGAAATTATCGAACTATAAAAAACATTTAAATTTTTCAAAGAATTGTAAACAAGTACTCGTTGAGTTATTAAAAATATGCATCATGAGACAGTCATAAAAATATCAGGCCACATATTAATTCATAATCTAATACTTTAATTCTGCATGTGTATCTTTCAGGTAAAATTTTTTGAAATTTTAACATTGTTAAGTTTAATGAACTATCCACATTTACAACAGTACTCGTGTTGCAAAACATGTTATGTTAAAAAACTTTACTGAAAAGTTTCGAGCGTGCAACGGAACATATCTTAACGAAAAATTTCGATTTGAAATAGTATGACAGAACTGCCAGATGTTTACCTAAAGTTAGCAATCAGTTTTGTTTAATTAATATTTATCAAACGAGATGTTGATATCGGACGGTATAAATCATGGAAAACTTCAAACAATAATAGTGGGTGAATTAAAAAAGGCTGGTTTAAAGCATCGCCTGAAAAAGATAATTCTGAAGAATGTCAAAGTAAGTACAAAGTTGTATGAATTTATAAGATAGTTTGTGGCTTTGCGTAATGGTTAATTTGTTATCCAGGATCATAAAACAGTGTTCGGAGCGCCGCTAGTGAAGGTGCCGTCCTGCAGTGTGATATGCTGCGGGAGTACGCTGAGTGTTCCTAATGTTGTTAGTGAGATGTCAGCGGTGCTTCGCGCCAATGCCCACGTCGAAGGGCTCTTCAGAAAAGCTGGTTCACAAACGCGACAAAAAGATATTAAGGTACAGTTGTCAGCTATAATAATAACATTATTTAATATGATTATTAACAAACCTTTAGCTATAGTGTATATAATTAATAAGTCCATTAAATAGAAAGTGTATAATTAGAATGCAAGAGTTAAAAACCAATTTGAACCATAAGATTGTAATGCAGTGTATATTTTATCTACCATGTGTCAATCAATTGGTCTGTTTATTTTCTGTTCTTATTTTGCACCATTATTCTTTTATGTTACTTATTACAGTTTTTAATACTTTTATGGCAAGCTAGTAAGACTGTTAAATTACTGTTATCTGATATAAATTCATTGTCTTTTTAGCGATTACTAGATGCAGGTGGATGTGTATCAGAAGGCCACCACCCGATAGATGTGGCTAGTGTATTAAAGCTGTATTTACGATGCCTACCAGAGCCTCTGATCAGTGCAGAGGTCCAGGACCTACTGCTCCGATGCAGGGTTACAGCTAATGAAGATAGTCTTAAACCTGTACTCCACACTCTCCTATTACTACCAGTATTACATGTGCATCTCCTGCATTATATCATGGAGGTAAAGTATATAGTGCTTATAGCCGAGGCAGATCAAAAATTAAATGTTTGTATTTTAGTCTACATACATTTTATTCTGTCCATGTCAATTTAGTGAAAGTGTGGATTTTATGTTTGGTAGCAGGTATAATTAAATCCTAAAAATCAAGTGAAATGGGTATAAAATATGAAAAAAATTGTACATCAGCACAACTGTGCTGTATATCTTGCTGTAGGAGCATTAAACAAAGAACAAATATACAAAGTAACATTTTTATTGAAAAGTATTTGTTTAGAGGTTCTATCATTTCTATGATTTCCATTGTATTACTAGTAATTTTCTTAAAATATAACTTTCTTAATGTATAAATTTGTTGCAGTTGTTAAATTTCATAGCTTCAAGACACAAGGATAATCTAATGGACTCGTCCAACTTGGCCATAGTGTTGGCTCCCAGCATCATGCCGCTGCCGGCTGCATCGTCTGCCCAGAGACTCGAACACCATGTTGCTCTTGTTAAGGTATATAGTTGTCTTATTTTGTATTATACTTATTTTTCGGAAATTTCACCATTCAATACTTTAAATTGATTTACTATTTAGGTACAGTAAATCGAAATCTCTAAAATTTAAAAACAAGTTATATTCCTTTCCCTTTAAGCCCTAAAATCTCTTTTACTTGAAATTCCAACTGTCTATAAGTCTAAATAATCAGTGAGTCTCTAAAAGTCAATTTGGTAGATATTTCTACTCTGTAAATCCATAATTTTAACACTTAAGACGGAATTCTCCCTGATTCAAAAATTCGATAATTCAATTTTTTTGCTGTCTCTCTTGATTTTACTATACTTATATTATATATCACTTATTTGTATTTAACTTAAATTTTAAATTGGTGTTTTCTAAGAGCAAAAATGCAGTTAGACGGTCATAAATTAGTGTAGTTTGTAATGGGTTAATGGTAACAAATAGAGGGCATATTTGTAACAGGATAATAGTGTTATTTCTGTGTTTTTTAATTATAACTATTATCTTGTTCCCTCCCAGATAACAGTATAAAATATGGTGTCATTATACTCTACGATGACATTAAAATCCTGAAAACATCCTGCTGATAATGTATTATTAGATAGCTTACATATTTATCACTCTTATATAACATTGTATGCATTTTAACAGCAATGTTATTGTTTTCAGCAAATTAATTACTCCTACAATTGTGTTCATCACACAATTTTTCTTATAGAGAGAGTTAGAAAGGCGGCCTTACTTTTCCATATATATTTCAATAATAACACTGATCTTTTTTACCACTGATTACTTTAGATTATGATTGTTACTTTACCACACTGTATCTATGGGATAATTATAGACAAAACCTATCTGCCTGTTTTTGCCTGACTCTATTAGAATATCCACTTCTAAAGATTAATTATGATTTTTAGATATTTATTGAAAACTCGCAACACATAGGATTACTAACGGAAGACCTCATGACGCAGTTAGACGACGATTCCGATATTTATCTATCAAGAAGGAAAAAAAGACGAAGTGGGTCTCTTAATCGTAAGTTTATTTTAATGCATGAGTTTGTATTACGTTTTTGTCTAATGAGAGATTCATAGTTTTTGCTTAATGTTCTAAGAGTCCTGTATAAAAGTTACAAATACGGCCATTTAAAAATAATGTTTTTCAGGTATGTTGAGCGGATTACGAAAAATGGTATCCGGCAATGTTAACACGCCAGCTACTGTGCGCGAAAACGGAAAAACACCTGTACTTAGTAAATCTGCAGCCAAGCGGAAATTTGATTCTTATGAAGGACTTTCTGCTAAAACAAAGTAGGTTATTATTCACACGCATATTCAACAGCCGTCAGGACGTCATGCTACATACATTGGTTTAAAAAAAATGCAACATTGCTCATACCTTAATAAATAAAAAAATAAATTATGTATGTAATATATTTTTCAGGAAAGAAATTACAAAGGGTCTTCCACAGAAAGAGCTGTCTTTCACTCCCATGAAAATGTAAGATGTATTTATTTTATATTTAATACTCGTAATTTAATTCGAAATCATCATAATTTAAAATCGCATTTTATTATAATTTCAGGGGAATAACAGAACGAAAACGATTACGACTTAGTTTAATGGATGCAAGGAGTACTCCAATCATAAATTCAGACTTTAGCTCTCACAAGAATTCGGAAACGAGTATAAGCAGTGAAGATTTGCTTACTTCCTCTGAAAATTTGTTTAGTGCCCATGACACGATAGACTTATCCCCAGATATGAGACAATCGGATAAAGACTATGTGAAAATTTCTAAGCAGGAATACGAAGAAATAAAAAGCCGAGTATCAGCAATTGAAAACAGATTATCTCGAGAATTTACAGACGTCATTCCACGAGTTCAACCTTTACAACAAGTCCAAAATGTTTACGAACAAACCTTAGAGGAAGTAGCAATGTTAAATTGCCCTAATTCGGAACATTTAGCGCGCCGGTTAAGTAAGGAACTGAAAATACGGCCGAAGGAAGAAGCCAAAATAATACGATCCCCGAGCGCCAGGAAAATTGGATCTATAAGACGCCGATCAAAAGAAAACATAACTAAAATAGTTAGACACAAATCCTGGAATGCATCTTCACATTCACAGGCTAATCGCAATCAGAACATGGATAGGTTTTATCCATATGTAGGACATAATCACAGAGAGAGAAGCAGTACAGCAAACCCAGCCATACATGTATCAAAAAATAAGCAGTCAACAGATCATGTTTGGGATGAATCAATGTCTGATAATTCTGTCAATAACGTATCAAATAACAGTCAGAAGTATCATTTGCGAAAGCGTATCAGCCTCGCGGTAAACTGTAACTTAGATAAAACTCTCGGTAAACACATGCCACGAAGATCTTTGAATGTAACAATGAATAACAGTTGGGATGGAACAGCGTCAGATAATTCTTCAAACACTCTAAATTCCAGTGAGAAAAGCAAATATTCTGACCAGTTTCAATGCTATCAGAATGTTCCTAATAAGAATATGATGAAATATAAAGAGAATCCCGTTCATTCACAACAGAAATGGCGCAATGCCGCCGCATTCTTTATGGATAAAACTGGAGATTCTGAGAGTAGCGGTCAAACTGGGAGACCTTCAGTGAATAAATTGCGAAAACAAAATGCTGGTGCTGTTCTTGCGAAAGCAAAACTTTTCGAATCTAGCTCCGATAAGTCGTCTGAAAGGAACGAGAAGTCTAATCAGTCAGTATTTGCTAGAAGACCAAGATTGAGTCAACAAAGAAACATGGCACATAAGCCTAAATCTCAATGTGAAGTCAGTGACGATAGGAATCAAATAAGGACAAACAGGAATGGACAAGACTTTTCAAATGGTTTAAAATCGTGTCGTCCACACATGACACCAAGTAAAGATGATTTTAACAATATGAGATTAAATAGAAGAACCACGCCACCTGTAAGGAAAGTAGTTTCTCCTCAGGCTAATAATTTAATGAAAACCCCGCAAGTACCCGCCATGAAAAAGCCTTTATGTACCTCAAGATTGTTACGGACACCCGCATCGGCTTCGGATCTTAGAAAAGCGAACACACCAATGAAAGCAGTACATATATCACCGAGAAGACGATCTCCACGTCAAAAACAACTGAGACCTAATTAGTGCTTTTGTTTTCTTTGTATCTAATTTATGTTTGTACTTAACCATAATAGGTATTACAATATTTGATTAACTGAATCAATAACTGTTGTAAATAAAATCTTTTATATCCATGTTTTTTTTTTAATATTTCCTAAAAACACACACGAATTAATGCACCTGATGGATAGTCTACTCTTTTATTATCTATCTGTATCTTTAATCAAATACTTATTACTTAAGAACGAAGTTTGACGTTTGTGTTTTAGTCTTAGGGCATGACTGTTTCAGCTACTTGTTCATCAAAAATACCTTAATTCGGAAGTTCCCAAACTTTATCAGTTTACGGCGCACTTATAGGTTTAGTATTTTGTCACGGCGCCCTTGTCAAACAGGTATAGAATGACAATAATTTTAGTTACCGGTGAAGAGATACCACGAGTACCTCGTAGCGCCCCTGGTCACTATACGGCTCCTAGGCCGTCGCGGCGCCCAGTTTGGGAACTTCTGCCCTAATTATAATGAGCTATATAAGTATTATTTTCAAGACATTTTCAGAGAGTAAATTATTCACTAGAATCTGTTAAGATAACCATTTTTGAAGTAGCTGGCTTGCAAAATTACCTCAGGTTTTAGTGGTAAACTAATTAGGATAGGGATGGTGTTGGAAATTAAATTCAGATTTATAATATTATATGATGTATATCACGGCTTTTACAGTGGTATTTTCAGGTATAAACAAAATATCCAGATTTAAATTCAATAAATAAAGATCATACTGACAATTCAATAAATAACAATTTCACAATTAATTATATAAGCGTTGGCGCCACAATAATTTTGCAGTTACAATAATAAGTCTTTATATTTCTGTTTCGGGATCAACATAAATATTCTTCCTATACAATTAGCAATGATCACAGTTTGAGGATTGTAAAAAAAGCAGATTCAGAACATACCGTGCTGCCATGGAGACGATTCAACATTTCGAAATTTGCAATAGTGATTACTGAGTAATTTAGATTTTCATTATAGCTTATCTGCTAAACTTATCACTATCAGCACTCCGGCCGCCGACGCGCGGCTGTTCCGGTTTCCTAACATTGCTTCTCGATCGATATCAATACCATATTTAAATTAACAATATAATAAAATATCAATTGTACCTAAGATCTTTTCCAATTAAATACGCACATTCGTTCTTAATTTGCATTTTAATATACACTAACGGGATAATGATATCTCCGGAACTATCTACGGCTCGCGGGCGGCGCCCTGCGAGCGACAACCGACGCGACTCTCCTTCCTCTGAGCATAACGTACGTAATTCATAATAATTAATCATACATGTTGTGATCAATAATAAAAATATAATGATACAAATACATTAATTACTACATTTTCGATTATTGTGTGACGTAAATATTTACAAAGCGCGCTAGGAGCGCCAGATAGTTAGGCGAGGCAGACCTGCCGCCAGCTCGACGGCTCCGGCCGCTGCTGCACTGCACACTGCACAATATCTTTATTAACTAAAACGCGAACAACAAACCCTAATGTCGTCAGGAGAGCTAACAATAAATGCTCCAAAATAAAATTATATTGTCATAAAGTTAAAAAATACTTAAGGATATTATATTACAACGAGCTATCCTGACTCTCGCAGCCGCTGGATCGAGTGAGTTACAACTAAACGATGGATCTTTTGCATAATAAACAAAATTGAAAAAAAAAAAACGATTCCACGATTATGGAATTACAGTAGATACAATATAACAAACGTCGCTACTGGTACATCTTATTTAAACAAAAATAATATTATTCTAAATATCAAAGTGATTTATCGAGATTATGGGATGATTACAATTTTGGGAATGCATGATACTACACGACAAAATACATAATTATTAAGTACTGATGATAAAAAAAATGCCCCTACATATACAAATAGCGCAAACGTCCGAAAATGTTTTCCTCGTCATCGCCTCACCGAGTACAATGATAAATAGATAATTACCGAACCGATTACACAGATGCACAATCAGCGACTCCCGAAGAACGTCCGATACGTAGTTTTAGGTAATAAAAATAATGCTATAAACTAGAGTGGGGCGGAGCGCC
>DWFC01000588.1:0-10396 GCA_018247075.1 Hasora chromus | reverse complement strand
TCTAATTGTGCGTTTAATTTATTATACAGTTTGGTGCTTAGTACTTGATAGTGTCGTTTAGCAAGAGCGGTTCTATGGATTTCAGTGCGACAAACACAGCGCTTACGACGCTTTTCGTTCACAATTTGGGGTTCATAGGGAAGCGTCATATGCTTGAGGAGTACTGTTTGTAGCACAAATAGTTGTCGCACTGTAAGTACTTCAAACTCTTTGTATAGAAAAGTTGTGGGATAACGTATAGGCTTTTTTAAAATAACTTTTAATAAGGATCTCTGAGCCCTTTCTAGACGTATCATTGTGGTTTTGTGAGTACCACCCCAAGTCGTTATGCAGTAGCCTAAGAGTGATTGAGCCAGAGCAAAGTATACATTTTTTAATAAAGGCAAATCCGCCGAATGTCTTAACTTCTTAAAGGGCCACATTAGTTTGCGTATTCTAGTGATTACAGCATTAATATGTTTTTGCCAATTTAGTGCATTATCTACTATAATTCCTAAATATTTAATTTCAGTAGCCTGTGTTAATTTAGGGCAGTCGCAAATTTGTTCCAGTCGATCACATTCATGAGCCTTAATTGTTACCGTATTAAAAAGATGCGGCATAGTGGTCGATGAAAAAGTTATAAATTTGGACTTCTCTATATTAAGCGTGAGCAAATTTTCTGATAGCCACATCATTACGGTTCTTAAGCTGTCTTCAGCATTTGCACATGCTTCTTCCCAGGTTTTACCCGACACAACTAAAGCCGTATCATCAGCATATGTTATTACCTTGCAATGTTTTAGAGGAAGCATACAGAGACTATTTATAAAAATAAGGAAGAGTGTAGGACCCAAGACACTTCCTTGAGGTACTCCATAAGTTAGGGTTAATTCATCGCTCACATGTGCATCAAGCCTTGTGAGCTGAGTACGATTTGTTAGGTAATCCCGAAAAATTTCATTTCTTACACCACAGTTTTCCAGTTTATTGAGCAGAGTGGGGATAGAGACAGTGTCAAAGGCTTTGGAAATATCTAAAAATATGCCAATAGTTTTCTTTTTATCTTCAAAATTTTTTATTATGTTTTTTGTTAATTCTAATACTGCCTTATCTGTGGAGCGATCCTTCATAAAACCATATTGATTGGGAGCTATAATATTATATTTTTGTAAGTAATTTGTTAAACGACTGTTAAGTATTTTCTCTAGTATCTTAGAGAGGGTTGTAAGGATAGAAATTGGTCTATAGTTGTTAACAATGTCTCTGTTTCCACTCTTATAAATTGGATAGACGACTGCTTTTTTCATGACATCAGGAAAAACACCGCTTGACAAGGACAGATTACAAATATGAGTGATGGGATGAATTAGTACATGTTTTGCTGCTTTTAGTAATTTAGATGAAATTTTATCCCAACCTACGGCACAATCACTGCGGAGGTTCTTTATAATAGAGTTAACTTCATCAACATCTGTGTCGAGCAAAACAAAAGTATTACATTGAGTAGTATCTGTGTTATGAGGGCTTGGGTTTGTTTTATGTGTTCTGTGGTAATGATGCTTAGATTTAATTTGTGTCGCAAGCTGACTACCTACATTTGCAAAGTAACTATTTACAGAGTTAATAGATGATTTAATGTCGCCAGAAACGTTCAGTAGTTCAGTAGGATATTCAGTATTTGAATGAAGATTCGCAATGGTTTTAATAGCATTCCACAAAGCTTTAGGATTCTTTCTGGCCCTCCGAAGTTCATTTCGCTCATACGTAATTTTAATTTTCTTCAATAAGTTATTACAAAAATTCCTATAACGGTGGTAGGTAACTATAAGTATTTTATTTTCGGGTGTCTTTCTACAATTTTTGTGTAGCTTATCTCTGTTTCGGATACACTTCAGAAGGCCTGGAGTGATCCAAGGTTTTATAATTTTTTTACGACATGGGACACGTACAATATGTGTGTGTTTATCGGTTACTGACGAGATTATGGAAATAAATTGTTCTGCTGCTTTATTGGGGTCTGTACTTTTGATTATATTACTAAAATCTGTCTTTTCTAACTCTGTGATAACAGCCTCAATATCGTTTTTTTCATATGTTTGTTTGACTTTCACTTTATTTCCATAATATTCAAAGCACAATATCGTAGGAGCATGATCCGTAATAAAAGCTTCAAGCACAAACGTGGTTGATATGATATTACTTTTTAGCATAATGTGATCAAGACAACTATCCTGACGCGTTGGATATAAATGAGCCGGAAGTATACTATGAAATGCAAGTATGTCCAAATATTGATCTGCTCTTTCTGAAAAGTTATTAGGAATAATGTTTATATTAATATCACCAATTATTGCAATTGTCTTGAATTCTGTCACATTATTTAAGATATTATTAAGACTATCTAAAAATACTTCACAGTTCTTATAAGACGGCGATCTATAAATGGCTATAATAGCCATATCTCCGCTTTTCAGAACAAGGCAGTTAGCTTCATTGAAAGGCGGTTCTATTATTTCATGATCCAAGTATTTTTTTATGTATATTATAATTCCGTCATTTTGATTTACGTGTTTAGATTTATACGAATAATAGCCATCGAGTGTCGGAACATTTACTACTTTACTCAACCAACATTCAGTCAGAATAATAATGTCCTGTATTATATTTATTCTATTTAATAGGATAGTAAGGCTATCAAAATTACTATTTATACTACGAATATTAAGATGAAAAACACTTACTGATTTACTTGATTGATTAACATAATTTACACACTCTTCCGGGTCACAAATAACTGATTTAGATACATTTATTGCATCTATGTTAGAAAATATTTGCGTTGTATTAGGCATTTGATTACAGTTTTATTAACTAAATATGTCTTATTGACTTTATATTAAAATCTAATTCAGCTATTACTGTATAATTGCAGCATATTCGTAGTATGTAATATAGTCGGCACACTAATTTTAGTAATATAACTGCTTGTTGAGTTAGAATGTGAGTACTGGTTAATAAGTGAACGTATGTATATTTATTTGGGTCGCAGTCGCATATATAGGGGAAGTGTGTAATATTAAGTATTTGTATATCATATGTAACAAAAATTATAGAAACGTTAGGATGTAAAAATATATGTGTATTGTGAATTGTGCGGTTGATATTAATTTGTAATTGTGTGTTTGTTTGAGCGGTTATGTGTTGTATATGTTTGTGTAAAAGTTGATCGTTGTTTGTATTTAATAGATGAAAATTATTATTTGTAAAGAGTGGTATTTTTTGTAAAAATGCCATTAAAGGACAGAAATGCATGCAAGTTATTTTATGGTTATTCATTATTAATTGTCATATCCCTTCCTTTAGCTTGTCGAGGTCAGATTCTGTTGATATAAGAATCGCTGGAGATCCTTCTTTTCGCCTTATCAGAATCTTGCCACTTGATGTCCAGCAATAGGCAAACTTATTTTGTTTTGCAAAGTCCCTAGTTAGGAAAAATAGTCGCTTCGTTTTAGCCGTAAGATTCTCTGAGATATAGATTGGCGTAGATGGTCCTGGTTTTTGTATATTTATTGTGGATAGTGGATTATTTTTGTTCTGCTTATTATAGTTTTTAAAGTTTTGGTGTGTTGTTTCTTTTATTAGTATGGAAGTAAAATCAACAATTATGGGTTTCTTATCGGTTGACCTAGTTTTGACGCGGTATATATCTCTAATATCAGATTTATTTATATTTAAATCCAGGGTTTTCCCTATTTGTAGTACGATGTTCGTCAAACTTTCCTTGGTTTCTGTCTGTGCAGATGGTATATTGTGTATTTCTAGACTTGAAGACTTTCTACCTTTCTCTAAATGTTCTATTTTTTCTTCTAGTACTTGTATATAGGCTAAGTGGTCTCTTCTTTCATTATCTATTTTGTCGAATTTATTCTTTATTTCTTCATATTTCGCTGATAAAAACTCTGTAGCTGTGCGAATTTCACTGGTTTCTTTTTTGATTTCATTAATTGTGGCTAACAAACTGTTGTACTTGCTATCTTGTTGTTTGGTAAAATCACAGAACATCTTTTTAAGATCTTCTCTTAGTGCACTTATTTCGCCATGATCGTGTTTGCGCTTGAATCTGTGCGTGGGCGCACTCAGGTGGTCAGTAGATGGCGCTGTTACTGTTTGGCTTGGTTCGGAATCATATTCAAAAGGTACACTCGAATCCATCCGTTGGCCAGACGGACTCTTTTGCGTTGGCGGTGTTCGCTTTAATGGCATTTTCGGTAAATTAAATTTAAATTTACAAAAATTGCTATGTTTAGAAATAGTTTGGATCGTTGGGTTTCGAACTCAGGTTCGTTCAGTGTATGGGGCAGATGTAACCAGCGTCAAAAACACTAGGCTACGTATAACTTTCTCGTTAAGTTCAAATTTATTTACTGTTTCTATGTAAAGGTTTTAGTTGCGTGTTATGTGAGCCTGGTACCTTTTCTTATTAATTCTTCATCTATCTGTCTTACTCATCCACGTATTTCTTCCTTTTTTCAAACTCCTACCCACTTATGCTTGCCTGTTATTGATTGTAAGGTTTTGTTTCTTTATTTTGTGTTTTTATTAAAATTACTGTTTAAACACACGATATTTTGACACGTCTGCTCGCTGTCGAGGTCCGGAGGGAAGCTCTTGCGAGCGATTCTTTTATATCAATACTTTAAAACAAGAATAATGTGATGTGATCATAAAAAAATATTGCATATGTATTCATGTGGTTTAAATAAAACAAAACATTTAAAGCTACTAGAAGTGGTTTTTTATAACATTTTGGTAAATATGCTGAACAAGGGATGCAGCTCAGCCTATTTCCATCAGGACCTATGTTTTCTTTCATAGCGTTAAAACAGATCGGCTGTAACGCATTTTTGGGTTAATATATTTTCAACAAAACCTACAAGCCGGTATAATTTTCTAACCAGTCAAGCTTCTAACCAGTGGCGTACTCGTAAGCAGCTATAATCACTTACAAGCACGTGTATCATCATTCGCTGATTTCGTCTCTTTATTCTGTAAAATTCATTTCATTTTATTCCTCTCGATGTAAACACTGTGACACAGAGAGGGGGAAACTCATGAAAAATTACGAACTCGCGGTGGAAATTACGCAACTTGTCTGATTAAATTAGAAGTTGGCGCGCTAATTAGAGGTACATCGCATTTCACTCCGAACACGCTTAGCGGGCGCGGATTTCCTCCTGAGGGCCGTTTGGGAGGTTTTGGAGGACATCAAAAAGCCCACCGTTTTTTCAATACTCGGTGGCTTGTTGTCAAGTGAGCGTGATTTACGTGTTCATATAATTTCGAGTCAATTTCATTTTGTCATAGATTTACGTATGTTTTTTTTAACGTTCATACTTTTATTCGTATCATATCATTTTTACTCGTAAATACTACTACTAATACTTATCTACAAGACAATAAAGAAACACGCTATATTATTTTGTTGATTGCAATATGGCATTATTGATAGGGGGCACTACTCTTTACTTTATTTTATTTTGCTTTAATTACAAATAAATATAGTTCAGTCATAATGCACAAGCTTTCAAGCTACCCATAAAATAAAAGAAAATTGAGATCGGTGTTCTTTATAGTAGTTTTATATATATTTTGTACAAACGAGTAAATTATGTAAGTGGCTATCGTACAAATGACTTTTGAATCGTCCACACATTTTAGTTGAAGACATCGATCTGAACATCCGGAGTGAACGCGGGCAATAAACAAGGTACATTGTAAGATGAAAATCTAGAGACTGTAGGAGATTAATGCGTACGTATGTCGTTATTGATGAGCTGCCTAGATCGCCCTTTGAAACTTCCGAGGGAGTGACAACCCTAATTTTAAATGGCCGGGGTTCAGAACGGAGTCAGTGGATGTAGGATCCTTCATATATTAATACGCTTATTATCAAAATATTTAATTCAGTTTAGTGTAAATATTTGTAATCGATTAAATATCATTGTATGACAACACTGATTATTATATAGATACCTAGAATTGTGTAGGTAGAGTTACTTAGACACATTAAAACATTGTGTAAGTCCAAGAAACTCATTAAATATTTGTGAATAACTCGACTAGCACATAAGAAAATATTGATTTAGATACGTAGGCAGATATAAAATGTTTATATTTATCAATGTATATCTTGGTACGCAAGGTCCTATGTCTTAATGCTCATAAATTCAGTGCGTAATTCAGGTTACAATAATATACATCTCACGTTATTATAAATCTAAATTTATAATTTAAAGAATCATCGCGGCAATATAACACGTCGAAAAATCTTTTCTTTCGCTTTGAAACTCTGCGAGATGCCGATACGATGGAAATAAATCAAAACCACTTTGTGTTCCCACAATAGCTCTCTAATTGACAAATAGTGGAAATGATAAATACAAGCGCTGGGAATTTTCCCAAAATACACCCTTTGATCGTCACTTGATTAACAACTGCCGACCGCTCGTCGCGAAATCTTATTAATTTTCTTTTTAATTCGGTCTTTCGTCTATTAAGCAGTATATTTTCGTATGATTTATAACATATAAGCATTTAAAACACGATGTTAGGTGATTCATCTGACGTTATATGAGATTTTTTACGTCCCTCGGCGATGTGAAGATTGCTAAATAGATGATTATATTTTTATAATAGTTATATACAACAGATATAACGGTTATTAAAATTAGAATGATGTAGTGTATCATTAATACTGAATCGTGTGCGGGATGTTTTTTGTAACATGTTCACATTTATTGAATGGCGTGCTATCATCCGGTGGGATAATTTACTACTGAATCAATCTTTTAAAGTTGTTTTAGTACTTTATCTATGTATTATATCTGCAAGATATATAATATCTACCTGCTTGTATCTTAGATACCTAGTGAACCTAATTAAAAAAGAGTCAAGTGACTTCTATTAGACTCAATATCAATCAATCGTATTAGACTTAAGTTACTCGTAACACCTGGTAATACCTGGTTGTTATATACGTGATCTGAATATTTTTTAATAAATACTAGTGATGATTTAATGTAATAAATCCTAGCGGAAGTCAAATATGAAGGCTGCTCAAATGGAGAACCTGTTCTACATTTGATATTGTCACGTCCGCTCAAACTAATTACGAATGGAGTTTCTACGTAGAAATACCTGCCCCCAGCAAAGGGCATGAGAACGGTCCAGCGGCTGACTCACATAACCGGTTTGGTGAAATAAATCAAAGCATACACTCGGTTATCAAATTATCAAAAGCACGTGAGACCGTTAATTTCCTCGTCGGTCAGTTTAAAGACATATTCCTTGAACCGAGCCTCGGCTGGTGATCTTATCTCGCTTTAGTAATTGCAGACTAGAAACATTAGCTCGTATATGTGGTCTACTGATTAAAAACTCCAAGATAAGTAATACGATCGTTGTAATTGCACCTTTTTCACTCATAATAAACGTGTAATAAGTTGGAAATGGAAAGAGCTTTCAATTACTGCTTTATTAATTAAGTATGCCAATCAGTCTAATTGGTAGATCGTTAATTGTACAAGTAATTACTGTTTACATCATAACTGGTTCTTACACATTAACATAATGTTAACATTCATACCGTGTAAATACCATCTAGTACTTGTGTTTATTCCTCTATTAAAGCCTAAGGGGTTATTTTAACAACCTTTCATATTAATAAAAAATTTTTTTTTTTCAATTAATAAATAAAGGTAGCGTAAGGTCTATAGCGATGATGACAAACCAATCTTTATTGAATGATCGATATAAATGATGATTCCAGAAAATGTTTAATACGTAAAACATTTGCTTAAAAATAATTCTTAAATATCCAACTTCTATTTTATTAATACAGTTTAGACTATGATGACCGAATCAATCGCTTCATTTGATGTTTAGTTCAAAGTTCAGTAGGTAACTAATCATTGGCTTGTTTGCTTTTTTGTTTTTTTTAATTCAATTAATAAAATCGGCCACATTTTGCCGTTTAAAAAGTAATATTTATCTATGTAATTTTAATAACTGAAAACGAAAAATTACAGGATGTAATTCACTTTCGCTGTGCAAATAATTCTTCATCCCCAACAACTTTTTTAATGAAACGAGGATTCCTTATAGCCTTGCCCACACTTTTTGCAGATTGGACACGAGCTAGTTGCTGGAATGTAAATGGAAATTGAAAATTTAAAAAATGCGAGGGTCGTCCCGCATGGGGGTGGCGAAATCGTAAATTTAAATTGTCCATCCCTCAACATGCAAATTTTCGCAGTAGGCATGCCTTTCAATTGTACCTACTCATCCGGAGTCGAATGTAGAGTGATAATTTAATCAATCTGAATGTATGATTTTTTGAAATCTGAATAATAAAATAAGCTATTTCGTATTCACTTATTTAAGAGACTGTTTGTCGCGGCCAATCAAACAATACCAAGGCTAATATTAACAATCTCATAATTGTTCTACAAACCATGCGAAAAAGGAACTTTTAGATACCAATATAGTCACATATCTTATTTCATAATTGTGCTTTTGTAGTAAAGGAAGTTGTTTGTTGAAACTTGTTAAGATAATATCGGTTCTGAGGAGTTCACAGTATCTCTCAGTATATACGGACAATGAATAGCATCTGCAAAGAATATATTGTCAAGAGAGCCGCCATCATTAACTGTCGCTAATGAAGCTTGAGCTTTTGGGTTTTAAATAACTTGCGCCATCCTCTAGGGGCGGGCCAAAGCCGAATACTGTGTCATATAGATTTTTTACTCTGAACATGAAGTTAATTAACCATATCAGAAACTTTTCAGTGTGACTTTACAATGTAGTTTTTGATTCAGTCAGTAAAGAACTTCAGCAAATGAATCAGGCTAGTGAGTGTAGAAAACACCTTTCAAAAATACTCGTCCAATTTTCATACTACCTTGATTTAGTCTAAATGCGAAATGTGCGTCTGTATCTCTTCCGTGATGATAGTTATTTTTTATTATTCTGCTACTTGGTAAATTCTAGAAGCCGTCATATTAAGCACGCAATAAATTGTATACTTTAAAACCAGTAGAGCGAGATCTGGCGATAAAACCGAGGTTTCGGTGACACATATCCCTCGGCGCACAAATTAACGTGAGTGTAAAGTTATGTCGTCGGCGACGTCGCGGTTGTCACTCATACTCCATCAACTGCTGGGAAATGTCGAGGATATGACGCCGGGTCAGCCACATGTCGATCGAGACGTGACACTATTTCATATCCCTGTCTCACTTTTGAGGAAATACTTCCTTCAGCCAGACAAAGACGGACATCGAAGTTGAACCGTATGCAAGAATGTAAGAATGTGCCGCTTAGTTATCTGCGGTGTACGGGGGTTCGTATCTGAGGCAGGTTGTCGCTAATAGGCGTTTTACTCGGAAATTATGAGGTTTTGTTTCATGTGTGTTCCAATCTCAGGACACGTGTCAGTCTACTGCCTGTCATGTATGATGAAGGTGCGCGATAACTGTGGCGAACCACTCCGCGTGTTCGCCAACACAAACAATGAACCGATCGGTAGCCGTTTCTCTTACCTGATCATCGCAAATATAATTTAATTATAGATTCACTAAGTACATTAACCTTCCTTTCCAGATTCGCCGAGAAACCGATGAGGAGACACCGTCCGCTGGCATCGAGTGAATCATTCTTGGGATCGATCGCTGCTGTGTAGTGAATGGAATCCGAAGTGTTTGTGTTGTGACTGATAAAGTGATAGTGTCGGCCCTAGTGGCCGAAAACCTGCGACGGAAGATACGGACGCGAGCCGCGCGGGCTGCGGGCCCGCAATGAGCACCAACAACTGCGACAGCATGCCATATTTCTCCAACGCCTATATGCCGGACATGAGGAACGGGGGTGGACACGACCATCAGCAGGCTCACGCGCACTATGGGGCGGTGCCGCAGCAGGGGCACGAGATGGAGGGCTGCGACCAGCAGCTCAGGCCGGCGCAGCATCACTACCCTGCGCAGCCTGCGCCAGGGATGCCATATCCCAGGTTTCCACCCTACGACAGGTTGGGGTACTACCAGCAGATGGAGCAGAATGGATATCGGCCCGATAGTCCATCTCAAATGGGCCACATGGGGCAGAAGACCGACGGGTACGGTCCGAACGGTCACCAGCCGCCGACGCCCGCAGTGTACACCTCGTGCAAGCTGCAGGCGGTAGCGGCGACGGCGGGCGGCGTGCCGGGCAGCCCTCCACTGGAGCAGGCGCAGCAAATGCCGCACCATATGCACCCGCAGCAGCACATGGTGCAGCACGCGGTGCCGCCGCACCAGCAGCACCTCATGTACCCGGTGGACGACATGCAGCACCAGACGCAGATGCCGCCGATGCA
>DWFC01000587.1:0-10397 GCA_018247075.1 Hasora chromus | reverse complement strand
ACCGCTGAGGACAAAGTTCGAACGCTTCGTATTCCTGTCTGCATATGTTGGCCATCACAACCTTACACCGAAACACAGTAATACGAACACTACTATTTCACGGCACAACTAGGTGTGACGGTGGTTCCGACCCACTCGAACATGAAAGTTCTACCACCCGTCAAATTTCGAGACACGACGCAAATTAGAAAATTTATTTTGCTGGGGAATCGAACCCACGTTTCACAGACCGGCTCATCACCGACTGCGCCACAGAGGTCGTCTTCGTCGTGTCATGCTGCAGTAGCCACTTACCATCAGGTGGACTGCATGCGTCCTACCTAATAACATAAAAATACAGCGTCATGTATCAATAATATTACCCAAGTATCATGAAGTAACATTTGCTATGCCTAATTAAAGGTAATATTTTATAGCTCTTAAGTGGCGTGTATTGCATGTTGGCGTTTAAAGCACGCGTGACCTTTTACAGGTATTTTATAAATGCGAATTGTTTGATTAATTATTTAATTACATGCGCAAATAAGTACTGTGCACTTTCACAGTGATAAAACTATTTGGCGGTGATTTTTTAAGTGTTAGTGGCTACTGCTCCTAATAAATCTGTGACTAATCGATCTTAGATGCAATGCCACTGCCGAGATATGCTAGCTATCACACCGAAAAACAGTTGTGTCACAGAATAATGTTGTGTCACAGATGAAGTCACAGGCACAATCTAGCTATTAATAATTTACGAATTAATTATTAGAAGTTATTTATGGATATTGACGTCGTTATCTCAGCTGGTCGAGAGCGATATTTCTTTCCGCGCAGTTGGTCAACGGATTTATTGGCCGGTATTATACCTAATCGCTTCGAACACAATGCTATCCAATAGTACAAAGTTACTAATATTTATTATAATCATTTTTGGAACAATATTAGCTAATAGTGAAGAGATTTCATCGCTGTAATAAAAAAATCGAAGGGTTTTGATTTGGTTTGAAGGTGCGAGGCGCTATGCTATCCAATAGTACAAACTTACTAATATTTTTTATAATATTTTTACAATAATATTAGATGATAGTGAAGAGATTTTAAAGATGTAATGAGAAAATCGAAAGGTTTTTATTTATTTCGTTGATTGATTCGTGCGCAAAAAGTTTTTATTAGTTAGTAGTATTGTTATTTATCACACGTGAATAAAATCATAGTTAATGTTTGCAATTTCATTTACTCAAGGAGAAATTCTCAGGCACAATCTAGCTATTAATAACTTGCAAATTAATTATTAGCAGTTATTTATGGATATTTACGTCATTATCTCAGCTGGTCGAGAGCGATATTTCTTTCCGCGCAGTTGGTCAAAGGATTTATTGGCTGGTATTATACCTAATCGCTTCAGGCGCTATGCTATCCAATAGTACAAACGCATTGCAAATAATAGTAATCAGTGAAGAAATTCAAACGTTATTAAGAAATCGAAAGCTGTTGATTTTATTGATGTCACGTTTTTTATTTGCTCTCTGTCTTTCGGTTCGTTCTCGTCTGCTCGTCGACTATAGCTTACGAAATGACTGATTACGAGGGGATTTTAAGACTGATAGATGAGTTTTTAATCAGTGTTGTGAGCTGCATGTTATTAAAGATATATAACGAACTGTCAGTAACCAGGATTAGATTCCAATTAGCCCAGGATTCAAACCTTGGGTAAGAAATAGGAAAGACATGGCTACATCACGTAAAACTATCTAATTCTTATAAAGCATTAAAAAGAAGAGGCACACGTAAAAAAATACAAGTGAAAAAGACAAAAGAGTACACGCGTCAGAACTGAAACTGACTTGTGTCGTCGCTAATTCCTGCCGTTTGCCGTAACGGTGTAACGGTATTATCATGGCGCGACCTTGAAATTTCAGTCGTAACGCGCCTTACGTAAAACGCTTAAGAAGAAGGCTTTTCAGGGTTATATGTATTAGCATAACAGATATTGTTATTTACCTGTTTCTTATGAGTAATGCTAAACTAAAGCGTATATAACCCAATAAACCAGAATTGGCCCAATTTACAAATCTCCAAAAATTCCCAAGCCATTTTTACTAGCGGATATTATAATATTTTACTGTTTAGATAAGTAAAATAAAATCAAATAATGGAACAGAGGTTGTGTGAACGTAATGCCGTCAAACATTTTATCTGTATCTTTATCTTTTGTTTCAACTAGATAAGGGTTTACAGCGTCGTAAATATTACAATTAGGGGATGAAAGGTCTTTATGGGGCTGTGTAGGGGGTCGCGTTAAGTTTTAGTGGGCATATTGGGTTTTAGTAATGTTTGATGGTTTATTGTCAGTTGTAAAGTAACTAAATTGGTATCTTTAATTTTAAGAAGAGACCCAAGCAAGCAGACTACGCACCAAATAAAAATACTAATACTATTTCTATGGCGATAAAAATACAATATAATATTCATATTAATATTATAAATGTGAAAATGAGTTTGTTTGTAACTTTTTGACTATTCAACTGAGGTAGAGTGAAGAGAAGATACATAGGCTATCCTTTACCTCGAAAAATCACAGTTCCTGAAGTTATATCTCTTCAAATTTAATGCAAATCCTGAGTAACAACAAGTATTATAATCAGCTCCTGAACCATTATGAGGAGGTTCCTAACCAAATATTTATTTATAGAACGTCGTTGCACCTGGCGAAGGTTCCTCGGCCCGAGGGGAGGAACCCCTCAACACTCTGCCGCTTCCACTGAGACCGAGCTACCGCCCATCGACACCAGAGATCTCTGGCTGCAAGACTCTAGGTAAGTTCGCTTTACATGGTCACTAAAGCATGTATGATAAATAGTATGCAAAAGCAATTCATTTATTTAGTCTTCATAGAGAACCTGAAAATTATTTATTTATTCTTTATTTATAAGAAACTTAGATCTCAAACTACCACCCCCCAACCACGAGTTTTATTATTAACAAGCCAAACGTGATAAATTTAAACATTAAAAATCATTTAAAATCTTCAATAAGTAAAATAGATGATTTAAAAGAATTCAAATTTCTAATGAATTTACCCATGGTTGTTAAATTGCCTGCTATTTTGAACAACTTGCACAGTAGAACATGAGTAATTAGGTAACTAACTCATGTGGTGAAACTTTCGTCTCCACTCCATGCTCAAACTTCTGTTTGGAACTGCGCAACTGAAGTACTTTACAATGTGTGTTTTTATTATTATTAGATAATATGATTTTTGTTACATATTTATGTTTATTAGTTATTTTTTTATCGCAGAATAAATTAATTTTGCATGGGATTTTTCATATAAAGCTTAGAGCTTCTAATTATCTCGGAAAAATAAAAACTATTGTTTAGTATGTTTATGACAAACTAGTTTTTTTATATACCTAAAGCTCCTAATTATCTCGGAAAAATATAACTATTTTTTATTATTTTTACAAGGATCTTTTATTTGTGAAACTAAAAGATTATTGACTCTTAACATTTTAATACAATATACTGCTTACATTTACTTAATAAACGTATTATGCGACACAACGCTTAACTTCTCGTGCTTGTAAATGCTTTATATATTATATTTGATATTAGTTTTTATTCTATATGTATACTAGACCCAGTTATGCCAAAATATTCCAATAGATAGGTACTTTTGAAAACTGAATCAACTATCGAAATTACCATGCAACAAATAATCCCCACAATATATACTTTCAAAACTTAGTTAAATACAAATGAAATAAGTGTAAAATTTTCTATAATGGACTAAGTTTCATTAAAATCATTTTGGCATAGTCGGGTTATTATCTATGTGTAACGTATCTGTTTTATGTATATATTATTCATCACTATATAAAGTAGCACACTAGCATACAACCTATCAATTTCTAAGGAACTACAGCCATTACCTCATTGATGCAAAGGGCATTTCCAAGGACAAATGGAACACAGTAGTGCGAACACCATTTCAGGTCAGAACTAGGTGTGACGGTGGTACCGACCCAAATGACCATGGAAGGTCTGCCGTTTATCAAATTTCCAGAAACAAAGCTCCGATATTAAATCGGTCTCGTTGCGGAAATCTAACCCTAGACCCTACGTTTTATAGACCGAGTCATCACCGATTGCACCACAGAGATTGCTTAAACTAATTAATACTCTACTTAATAATTGCTGACTATAATACCTTTTTCGAACCACAGCTCTTCAAACACTAGCTAACTGTAGATCTAAAAAAAATATCAAGATATTGAGATTCTTTCATTAATATACCCTTTCCACCTCACAATTTCAAATCCACTGAAAGAAAAACATTTACGCTTTGCTCGTAGCATAATTGAAAAATATTACAAAATTCCAAACACAACTTAAGCGCTACAACAATATCATAAAAGCACTTATTATTAACAGTTTCTTGCATTCAAAATCAGAATTTGTAATAAACGTGGCTTTTTCATAATGGATTCTAATTGCAAGAATGAGCATTCCGCACGCCACGGAAACATTACGCCGTTCCCTGAATTTGAAACCGCCGTGTCGGTGATTTCTGTAATGTTACATTTGCTTACATTTGCATTTTACATGATAAACTCCTACCTAGATCCCGGTTTATATACTACCTGTGACCCACGACTCGTTTAAATAAAATAACAAATTAATTATGCCTAATATCTAGGAAAAATTAAGCAGGCCCCGAATATTTTAGCGGTAAAAGAAGTCTGTCCAGTGACAGACTTGACAAGTACTCTATCTGCTAGAATTGCTTGTGTTCCACCAAAAACAGACCAGCTGTTTTGAAATTAATCAGAACAAGCACATAGTCGGTCTATCTTAATTAAACAAACAAATTGAAAACCATTTTTGTACTTTGCCATCGTGCACAGCTATTATTATGAACCTAGAATTAGGCGTAGAGTAAAGAATCAAACAATTAATTGTTTTATTCCACAAAAAATAGCAACACTCCTTACAAGTACTACTGTCAGCCAGTAAAAAATCCGTCAAAACTGGATCAGCCGTTTCGAAAATATGATCCAAATTTTAAAAATCCGGAACAAACAGACAGATATGGAGAATAGATTACTATTTTGTTGCAAACATTTAAACCAGTTTTACAGAAGTGGAGTGCAAACACCGCCACTTGCGACCACGATACAGATAAATAAGAGCCTGAATGCCTGAGAGAGAGTGCTTGAATTTTCTAGCAAATAACCAAAAGCCATTAATTGCTCTTTTCTCTTTTTGTACGTCCCAGAACTTTGTAGTAAAGCATTCGCTTTGAAATTTAAAGCTCCTGATTTTGTACCATACCATCGGCTCGTTTAGTCGTGGTTAAGTTAAGAAGTTAAAGTATAAAGAATCTTAGGATACTTATCTTTTTACTTGTAGTTCTTCTTAACCTAAGACTTAAGATCTTAGGGAATTCTAAAACTTCTGTATTCTTATAAAATGGAGTGCACGTGCATGCATTACGTGATATTATGTGGTTCCTGCAGCCCAAGATATCTGCAACCAGAATAGATCGTAGACACGCTCCTCCCGTGGTTAAGAAATTACACCAAAATAAAGTAGTGCGAACACCGCACTTTCAAAGCACAACTTTTGGTGATACTGACCCAGTCGAACATGAAAGTTTTGCCCCTAAAATTCCCAGATACGAAGCTAATATTAAAAGTTTTTCAACTCTATAAGTTTGATTCCTGGCGTTCCTCGACTGAACCAAAACCTCACGTTTTACAAACAGACTTTATCATCATTGCATTATCATATTCATTTTCATTATCATCATCAACTGCGCTACGGTCGTCATTAATTATAGTTTCGTCAATCTGTTTACTTACGTAGTCGGGTGGGTCTATTTTTGGGTGAGGCGATGTAAGAACGTGCCGTATCTACCTTTTAATTAAATCTATGGGCGCGACATTTTAATTTAGACGATCTATGCCGAGATAATGGAAACTGCTAGTCAAATGTGGTTTCATTATTTTTTTTTTATTTTTACTTCAGTTAATTGAGTAGAGGCTCCATATTGTAAAAACACACTCTTAAAATCATGACAAAATTAATTTAATGCCATTGTATTTTGAAATCATAGAATATTTTTCCCTTTCATAATTTTCATTGGACATTACACGTAACCAGCAATTACATACATTTTCATATGAATAATATACGCTGCAAATGCCGTAATAATTCAAAGTTGACTCCCTTGCATAAGTAATGCTAAACTGTAGTTGCACATGCCGTCAAATTAATTTAATTTGTTCGATTGCAAATTGCTTTCATTGTACGTAATTGGTCACGTCTGCGACAAGCGAAGCGCGATATAAATTTAATTGTCACAGGTTCAACTAAACTAAATTGGTGCTTCGGGATTTTTTATTACGAAATACACGAGGTAACTGCAGCAAAAATTGAGAAAGTTTCAATGTATGAGATATTTCCACACTTTCTAGCTAACGCACAGGCGAACACAGCACACGTGAAGCACACAACCACACCTGCACGTGTGATGTAAAATTAATTCCATTTGTTCGAATTCAAATTGCTTTCATTGTACGTGATTGTTCACCTCTGGCACAAGCGAAGCGCGATGTGGAATTAATTGTCATAGGTTTGACTACACGACATTTTTTGTGCGAAAGGTTTTATTACACTGTAAAGTCGTGCGTAAATTGGTGCCATTTTATATTTGTTTTTTTTTTATTTTTTTATTTTTTATTTAATACATTATTTTCCAAAGACGTGATGTCCGTGCCTTTTTTAGTCCAATTATTTATTTTTGTTAAAATTGCTCTTTTGGCATTTTTCCGATTTATATTACAAAGTACCATACGAGTCTGTAGTCTCCCTGACATTAAGGCTACTGCAGTTGAAACAACAACGTTCAAATGCCAAAATATTTGCAGAACACAAGCACATTCTGACTATCACACTGTTACACCCGCACATGTGCCATCAAATTAATTCCATTTGTCCGAATGAAAATTGCTTTCATTGTACGTAATTGCTCACGTCTGGAACAAGGGAAGCGCTATGAGGTATTTATTGTCCCCGGTTTGACCACATTGTAATGTCGTACGGAAATTGGCGACTTTTTAGTAAGATGAACTAGCGGCCCGCCCCGGCTTCGCACGGTAAAAATATAGCCTGTGTTACTCAGGAAAAATGTAGCTTTCTAATAGTGAAAGAATTATTGAAATCCGTCCAGTACTTTTTAAGTTTATTCGTAACAAACATACATACCTACATACAAATTTTACCTCTTTATAATATTAGTATAGATTAATACGAACTGTAGTTCACCTAATTACCGTTAGTAACCCCTGCGACCAAATGAGCCGAACTTCTAATGCCTCGTATCTCGTGTATGTTGGCGGTCACACTGTTACACCGAAACACACATTCGAATTGCATTTCCATAACTAAACCTATTTTGTATTATACGTGCATTGTGTTTTTATAGTCTTAATTTCATATATTTCGTTATAGTGAGTGAGCCTTCGTTTACTATGAGAGCATTGCGTCACTTTGAGGTAGGAATGTTGTGCTTCCAGCCTTCCACGGAAACTTCTGCGGCATGTCAAAGTTTTGGAGCAAAACATAATTTCAAGAGCATTTTCGTCTTACACAACCTTAAAACTTTGATACCTGGAAAGTTTTCTCTACTTTTTGTGTCGTATTGCGAATGTGTTATTATAATATAATCCTTTTATAAGTACCCCTTGCCCGCCACTCAGAAGTTTCCGTGGTATGTAAAACAGAGGTTTCGGATTATTCAGCACAAGAAAAATATTTGTTCTTAATGTGCTGTATTGTATCTGTGTGTTCATCTGCCTTCTTTATATAATATTATACATCGTATCTAACGTTCGTGTAGTCCTCATTATATGCGTTATTTTAAAAACAGAGTTGATGGATTCACGTTTACATATCTAAAAGAAGAAGACTTCGAAACTCTGTTATATGATTAATTGTTTGTGCTAAATGTGTTATATTGCATCTGTGTTCATGTAGTCCTAATTATATGTGTTAACTCGCTTTTGCCCGCGTGTCTCCTCTCCCCTCCCTGTCTAAACCCGGCACTAGAGATTTTTTTAAGTAGCCTATCCTGTGTCCTGTACTTCTAAATCCACCAAGTTTCATGAAAATCAGTTAATTCGTTAAAGAGTTATGGATACAGAAAATACATACAGAAAAAAAAATTAAAAATCATCAATTTAGTTTCACTATCACATATGGAGCCCATAAACATGATATCTCTGAAAACAAAGTAATTTACTCCATGACCAACCCTTATAGTTTTATTTTTACTATTGTTTCATTAAAAACAGAGTGTTGGACTCATGTTTACATATAAAAAAATGAACAAAACTCCGAAACTCTGCTCCTTGATCAATTATATGTCCGGAATGTGCATGTACTGTATGTGTCAGTGTAGTCATCATTATATGTTGTGTGACACAGAGAGCCCGCTCCGTCTGCCATGAGCGCACTGCATCACTTTGGGACAGAGATGTGGCTCCATCTGTGTGACAGTGTAGTTCTCATTTTATGTATGTGTATACAACAGAGTTTTGAAATCGCTTTTCATATGAGTAACATTGCATATTAAAGAATAAACAATAATTCAAAGCTCTGTTACCTACCATTATCTGCGCTGAATGTACTGTGTTTTATCTATTTTATTATTAGTGTAGTCTTCATTATGTGTTGTATTTATAACAGAGTTTTGGAGTCATCCAAATATCCGATTAATCCGATATTAAAGAATACACAACTCTACTAAGCTCTGTCGCCTGAAATTATAATATTTGTGCTGAATGTGCTGTATTGTGTGTGTCGGTGTAGTCCTCATTATATGTTGTGTTGCACAGCGAGCCCGCTCCGTCTGCCATGAGCGCACTGCATCACTTTGGGGCAGAGATGTTGCGCCTGTCCCGCGGCTTGGAAGCTTCCGCTGCATCTAAGACATCAAGCAGAGGGTATATTATTGGCTTTTATACGTTCGCTGTTAAAATGTATTAGAACATATATGTAAGTAACTGCATAGTATAGATAATAGTACTACTTAAGTTTGCGATGTCTTATTTTTGGCAAAAAAAATACTATTTTTACTTTTTTATGTGTGGAAAAATAAGTGTATCAGCTATCATTTCGAATGTGTAACCGCGAAGAAAAACAGAAGATAAATATTTTTATTACTGTCTTCACTTTTTGTACTTAATTATGATTACTGCCAGTGCCGTGACAGTTTTATATTACATTATATTTTGCTCGTGCCTTTACCAATAACATACAATGTTAATTATTCGTATGAAATAGTTCTCTAGTGAGATATATTGGGGGTAGATAGATAAAATATGGAATTCCCACTATAGTCTCTTATAACAATGCTGTCAGAATAATTTTATTCACGAAGAAAAATAATGAAACCTCATAACATGTTCATTAAATAAACTAATAATAAATGTGTACGCTGAAACAAACATGTTGGCTTATGAATATTACATATTCTAACGTTCTCGTGAACTAATTACTTACACTTCATTGTTAAAGAAGCCATACTCAATACTCAATGTTTATTTTAAATTCCTCATATTACTTAGTTATTCAGAATGCAATACAGTAATTAAATTTACAAGTATGGCTTTGTACGTTTCTCGTTTATTTGGATATTAAAAGTAATTTTATTGCTCTTAAATAAAAATAATAATTCACGAAAAATGTTATAAAATATTTTTAACGAATAAATGCGTCGAGTTAACAGAAGGTTCTTTTTTCGCCAAATAAAATCTGGTTTCATTTCGCAGAACAAACGTGTCTGAGAAAGGAGCAGGCATGCTCACACCTGGATCCCTGAGCGTGTCTTCTAGTTCACCATCGTCAATGATGCAGGACAGACGCCGGCCTTCGTCCACTGGAGACCCGAACACTCCACTACACAGAGCACGGAGCGCATCAGACGACGAAGGTAATGATGGTCTTTTAGCACCAACCACACTAACTGCAAAGTCACGCAGCTCAGAAGACGGTCTTCTTCTACCCCCTCCTTGTACTTGCCCTTATTTTGGATCAGATTCAACACCACCGAGGCGTACCACGGAAGTGATAATTGTCCCCGGAGGAGACATTAACGGTTGCAATGGATACCCTCGGAACGGTATGAAAGACGACGAACCGTCCACTCCTTTCTTCAGACGCCCCAGTCGTGGAGCGTCGTCTATTGTTACTTGGGATGAAGCTAGGAGATTCAGAAGAGGCTCCAGCTTCGGAGCGAGAACCACACTTACGACGCCGGTTCGAACGATCCGAAGTCAAAGATCGATAAACAGGAATCCAAACCAGCCTATGGTGAACCCTAGTCCTCAGCGGCAGACACCAAGGACGCA
>DWFC01000586.1:0-10397 GCA_018247075.1 Hasora chromus | reverse complement strand
AACAGCCAAATAAACTACCCCGTAGGCGACAACACGGCAACTCCAAAACAGAATATTATAGGAGGATACCCACGAGGGTAGCATAGTTCGCCCAACCTTCAAATTAGCTAGTGTTTCGAAGATGAACTACTTATCGATTTATCAACAAAAACTTTTCAACAGAGAGGGTCATTGAAGAGCAGTCTACGATTCTCTGATTTGTCTAGATACATCATAAAGTTACGGTGCTGATGACGAAATTAATTTAACAATATAATGTCTAAGTGGAAGGGTACAATATAATAGAATTATGTATGAACATGATTTTGATATAAATAATCATTGATTAGGATAAAAAAAAATGATCGTTTTAATGAAATGTTATACGATTAAAGAAGTATGAGAATAAAAGCAACTTTGAAATTCGCAAAATTGTAGCGCGGTAATAATCACAGAATCCTGTAAGAGTAACAACAATATTTCGTAAATAATTAACGAGCACGAATTGTAGTGATGGAGCGGATTGTAGTGTGAAACAATACGTTTGTTTTTGGACACGTGTCAAAATTAACGATGTGTGGGTCCGATTTACAATTTTTCTTTCATTTAATAAGTGTCACTCTCAACATAAGCTTTAGGACGGTTTATACAATTGAGTCCAACTGGAGGTCCAGTAATGCGTAATGGCTTCTATATCTATATATATTTGTTAGGTACAGATTTTAATAAATACGTTTATTAGCAAATGTGTTTTTAATTATAAAACAGCTTATTGTGTACATAATGCCTAAAGTCTTTGAGATACTAAGCTTACTCTAAATTAATTTATACCAAGACAAAGAAGTAATGAGTTTTATTATAAGAAAAAAAAAATAAACCGAAAGATTGTACTTAAGTTATATACCGTAGGTATATATATAGTGCCTATTTAGGAAAAAAATAGTGATTGCCAGCTTGATAAAATCTGCCATTACTCCATTTTTTCTTTAGTGATGCCAATTGTCAATTATAAATCATACTAAACACAGAGTAATGTAGTAAATTATAATTGAAATAGAGTTAGACAAAGTAACCATTTTATTAAAGCGGGCAATGTCTGCTTGCGGGCAATCACTGTCTTTTTTACCCTACTATTATTAACTATTATTATATTATTAACTATTAACAAAATATTAGTTCCTATTTATCAGTGGCGTAGCGTGAGACTCTGGCGCCCGGAGCCGGTGATAATTTGCCGCACGCTTGCTTCTGACGACCTTTTATGAGACCACTTCACAACTTTCATACTTGATGACTGATAGGTACTTTGCTTTACACGTCATGTATACTTATCTCATAACTATATCTCTCATGAGCTACCGTCTTTTTTTTTGTATGCCGCCCCCATTTCCATGTGCCGCCCGGGGCCAAGCCCTCCCGCCCCCCTCCCTTGCTACGCCACTGCTATTAACTAATAACGTAATAACATTTATTAATTCTAACATTCAATATTCAAGGTGCATTAAATATCGATACTCAATCTTCAAAATATAAGTGTGGAAATGTTATTACGAAGTAACTCAATAGAATACCGCCTATATATCCTTTTAGAGCTGACCTCTCAAGGGAGCGAAGCTCGGTACACTAATTGTGGGGATTCGTGTCGTGCGTGTCAAAACACGTGTCAGAAGTGTCAAGACGCACACGATTAGTGGCGAGGGCGTCCTGCACTCGACACTTGGCTTTGCCACACAAAAACCGAGAGACCGAGAACACCCCACCAACTATAAATATTACGGAGGAAAGAGGTCAATAATAGTTGAGTTACCTGAAACTTCCGGCTTTGAATAGCCGAAACTTAGTCTTATTAGATTTTAGAAATTAGGTGGCCCATTTATTTTTTTTCCTTCGATGTTGTCTTGTCTGTGTACGTTCTTCAAATATTCTTTATTTAAGGTAGATTTGCTACAAATTATGTTTTTAGATTTAAATTAACGAGTAAGTAAACGACAAATATTTGGAACTATGACCGATAATAGGTATTATGTCTGTGGAACGTTTCATGTTTTGCATTTGTTGGTATTTATACTCAAAATTCTTGCCATAAAACAAAATTGTGAGATATATGCTGCTTATGGCGCACGGCTAGGTGACGGTGATTCCGACACAGTCGCTGCCCCCACTTTACTTATTTGTACCATACGACTTTTTGACAACTTATTCAAAGACCTTGACAAAAATTTGTTACGGTCAAGGCTAATATAAATATAAGGGCAGCGCATATAAAACGTGGGCCTAATCTTGTTAACAATGCATTTGGCTATTTGTCCCCGGTGACTCATAAAAGCAAAGCGAAAAAGTCTGGCAGCTAAATTCTCAAAAGTGGAACATTCACACTAACCGTGCCTGCCCATCAACCCTTTCTTTCAGTTATTACGGAGGGATCCTTTACGTCACCTGTGGAATTATTATGTAAATCTGAGGATTGAACAACCTTCCGAATAATAAAAAATAGTATGTCAGAGAATTTCTCCCCGAAGCTAGCTCGCTGAATCGGAAAATTCGGTAACTGTCGGCAAGACGTGCGAACGATATGCGGGTCTGTAATTTAAAAGCTGAAAACGCCAATTTCCACTTTATTCGTTCGCCGATTTTCAAGAATATTGAATAGAAGTTTTAAGTAAATGTACGCTCGTATATTTTTACCGAACTAAGAATATATAAAGCGTGGATGAAAATGCTGGGGTAATCATGTAATTGTGTCATCATAATTGTTTTGTATATCAAACTTAAATTTAGTTCGGTATATTCAAGTACAATAGCAACTGATATATCTTATAAATAAATAATTTTATTGCTTTCTACAGTAAGTTTAAAACAATACATCCAAATTTTGATAATTGTGTTGAGGATACGTAGTATTCTACTAGTACAAGTAAAATAAAAAAATCACATGTAAAAACACATAAAAGCATCTCATAATAGGCAACTCGACTCGTAGCCTCCATTGTGAATAATTCGAAAAAAGAATAATGTTGTAAAAACAGAGGATACCAATTATTTCGAACAAAGCTCACACGGTTCCGTTAAAACCAAACGTAATAGGACAAAATAATGAATGAAGAAGGATCCTGCAGTACAGTGCGCACGTGTTGTTACTCTCAAGTGGCAATTAGCTTGTTCGAAATTGGCATTTCGATTCTACTCTATTTGCTAATAAAATAAATCATTTGCTGGCAAAAACTTCGATAGCGCACATCGATGAATAAGGTTGAAATTCCAGTGCTTGTTACTTATGTTGCCTCTCGACTCATATATGGCTGGATTATTCGAATATTTGTAATAAATGGATATTCTGGTTTCATTTGAAATAATAACTTAAACTGGGTATCTATACAAATTCAATATATCATCTTGTTTTCTACTCGGTATTACACAACTTGAAAATTTAAAGAACTGTAGACAAAGTGTGTTTCTAGCGGATGAAATGAAATTTGAGGTTAACTTGATATGTTTGTCAATGTGATATATATTGCTTTACGTCTGTAAAGTCATACATGCCTAAGTTTAAATATAATAATAAATACATATTTAATATAAGAATGCAAATAATAATAATTAAGACCGCATTTAGAGATGATTATAGTGTCTCCATCAATATTCTCTAGATGATTATGAGGAGTGAGGTCACTCAAAGTAATGTCACATAAGAAAATGAATAGTAATTGTGACTTGTTTGTAACTACTACGTTTTTCGTTACTGCATACCAAAATAAAAAAAGCCTAAAAATTGGTTTCCAAACTTCACTCAACGCAGTTGAAAATTTGTGCAGTTTGTATTTTGTTTTCAGTTTCCCGCTTCGAGCAACTTTCCCCCGTGCCATATCTACATCGAACGCTCTTACCGCCTCCGCCTCCCGTCGATGCTAATTAATAACACTCTGCCGACGAATTTCAGCCTTTATAAATTACTGCTCAGCTAAAACCTGGAGTACAGAACTATGAACGATACGCTTAAAACACGCAAACTTGTTTACATGTACGTTTAAACTAAAAACTGCAGTTGAAAGTTTTTACCAGCAAAGAACTGGTAAATCACTAAGGGCTCCTGTTAACGCCAATATGGAATACCGATCGACATATTGAAGTGCAACTTGATTACAAGCTATCGATATATTACATTTAGCACTACATAAAATATCTATTACATAAGGCGGTAAATTTTTTCTCATGCAGAATTCTTTTTTATTCGTTACTAGACTGTGCCGCAGTGGAAAAGATATGGGCCCCCCTTTGACTGAATTACATGGAAATTCGGGCTCGTACCGGGTAACACGTAATACACACATATATACATACATACAAATCATTCCTCTTGATATCAAATAATAAGTCAAAAATTGATATCAATTTATCAAAAAAGTAAAATATTATTTCAACCAATAAAATTTTAATTCCATTCGTTTTATTTTATTATTTATCTAATTTTCTTTGTCGGTAAAATAAAGTCATAAATTAACTTTAAAACTGTACTGAAACATACAACAGCTTGATATAATATTATTGCATTTAGAAAAATACATCTCAATAATTTGACCTGGGTCTAATTTATTTAAAGTATAGAAAAACATTATTTAAATTTGTTTGTTACTTGTTACAATTAAATTAATAATGCGCTTTAATATTAAATATGAATTCTTTAAAACATATGGTAACTGTGGTGTTTCAGGCATAAAGCAGATCCCGCAGTCCGCATTAATAAGCAGAAAGTGCAGTGCGGTTGCATTAATAGATTAAACTTTTATTAAATATTAATGGCAAGGAAACTTTTCGTTTCCACGAAAACGTAGAGTGCAGAGAGAATTCGTCGGTTGAATGCATGTAAAAGATCAGGAGATTAAATCGTCAAGTTTTTCAAAAAATGTAATGAAGTTGCCTTGTAAATGGAAACAGATTATCGAACAAAACGGCTCATATTTGAACTAAATCCGATCACTGTAACAATTTTTATAAAGCATTGAAAAAAGAGCAAAAAGGCGGAAGGGAGATAATTGACAACCGTTATTAATTAATGTCGACGTCTTTTTCTTGCCGAGCAAATTTTAACATATTAAAATAATTCTTGTTTTTTTAATACGATTACGATTTATTATCCACGTGTTTTGTGGGTCTTTCAAGTACCTGCATTGATAGATTTAAGAAAAAACCTTATTTCCTTATACGTAAGTAAGGTAAAGTTATATAAGCATAATCCAAAAAATAATTATTTTTTTTTTGGAAATCTTAGGACTAAGCTATCTTGTAAATACTATATTTATAAATTAAAATAGATAATTGTTTAAATAATTTTAGTATCTATGCAGAAATATTTAATAAATCGACTTCAACTTTTTCTTGTCTCAAATTAAAATACCTTTTTATCCTTAGTGACCATAAATATAATGTGGCGTCCTAATGAAAATGTAGCTCCATTTTACGATCTGTAGAATCATGATGGACACGTGGACTGATTGGGACAATGACTTCCAAACTAATGTCGACATATTGGAGACCTCAATTCAATATGGAGACAGGCGGACGAATCGTGTAGCCTATGCTATAATAATTAACGGTCATCTTCCTTCTCAATATTACATATTATATTAGCAGTGATGTTTCCAATCGAATATTTAACTCGGACTAAATAAAGACATTTCAATTCATTTCTGATTGTGTCCTTTATTCTATTAACTAATTAATTAGCTCCTTATCTTATTTCTACGTGATTTATAACATAGGTATTTAACTTACGAAAAAAGACAAATATTTGGTCGCCACCATCAATAAATTCAATTTTCTTTATTATTAAATTGCACATGTACGAAAAATGTTCAAAGGCCCAATGACACATAAGTAGAGTAGGTATCTTATAAATACATTAATACGTCTGAAATCATGAAGCCAATTATATTACAATAATACTTTGTCGAAGCATGAACTACAGCATTTATTTCTTAAGTAGGCGCATTCCGATATCAATTTATTGCGATGATAAACATAATCTGAACCGCCGTCCAAAGCTAATAAAACTTAACTTACACAGTATCAATTTTATGATTCACTCACAATTAGGTACCTATCAGAATAATTGAAATGGTAATTTATTTTTTAGCAACACAAAAATATAACATTATTTCAAACAGTAATGAAGTTAAGTGAACTAATTTGATAATTTTTACCTTAATTTGCTCGGATTTTTAAATATGCTGCTCAGGCAAGGTTTAGTCTGTTCAGAAAGGAAATGGGCGTGGAATGGAGGGCGCTGCTGTCGTTATCTTCCGGTTTTCTTAAACTAGCAGTGCTTATAGTACGACTAAACTAATTTTGAAACATCTCTATAATTTAAAATATTTTTTGTTCTATATCCCAACAATAAGAAGAATCACATGACAGTAAGAGTGTTAAAAATCATAACATATTAGTTCCCTTTTCACCCGCACCCGATCTCTTTTTTAACATACTATATTGTCCATTGAAAGTTACATTTGGGGATGCATTTGTCAAAGGTCGCAATTTTCATTTTTAGATATCAAGAAACCTAAATCCAAGTTTAAAGTGTAAAGTTAATCTACGTTTGTGGAGTTGCAACTCATGTCCCACAGCCCCCATCTTAGAAAAAGGGTTACAAATAATTATTATTGTTTTTATAAAAAAGCATTTGACTACAATCTCATCTAATAGTAATTGATGATGTAGTCGAGGGTGGAACATGCTTGTCCACATATAATGCATAGAGGTACTTACTATTCACTCTTTTTTTTAAAAGATCCAAGTTACATTGTTGGGTAAAAAGGCAGTTTTAATAGTTTGTTGCAAATAAAACAACTTTAGTCGGATTACTTTCAGTCGTAGAATTAAAAATAAAAAGTTATAATTTTTTTACAAAAAAAATGATATCAGACCATTTTTATTGGATTTTAAAGGAATCATTTTAATTGTAAACAACCTACATTTAATTCACTAATTAAGTTTTTAGAGCATCAGTATTGATAACGATACATAAGTTTAAAAAGTTTTTAATTTTTATTGGGTCTTTTCCTCACCGCCTACGAGGTAAAGTTTGGGGGCGCGTTTAATTAAATTTTAATTAAGTTTAGTTAAATTCGAATTTCGCTTAAAATATCGCTTTGTTATTTTTAGTTCTACGACTAAAAGTTACTTAACCAAAGTTCTAAATAATTTTATTTGTTGGTTAAACCATAAAACCATTTGTACCCCTTTTTCTAAGATAGCGGCCTTAGAACAAGGGCTGCAACCCCACGAAATTGAATTTTTACATTAACACCAACAAAAATGTAACTAAGTGTAATGGATTAATAAGTACAACTTTAATGTCCCTATCTTCGGTTATCCTGACATTCAGACGGTTACACTTAAATTTTAAAATTAATCACTGATGTAAATTGCAACACTTGTTTCTTCGAAGCCTACGAGAAATTTTTGATTCTTATTAGCTTTGTTGTAGTAACAATATTACGGTGATAAGAATATTAAACGTAGAAACGCGAATTTTACACCTTACCCGTAGCACATATTATATGAATCCTTCCTAATCAAACGATCCCTAACATCTTAATGTACCAACTGATTCTATGGCTATTAGCTCCTGACCATAAAATGTAAAATGTGGTCCGAAACTCTTGATCAACCTGAATTCAAAATGAAGTATAGTTAGCTAAGTTCGTAATTCAGTTTTATAGTTATCAATTTACTCCCAATAATTATTATTTTGGTTAAGTAGGTATATTTTCCTTGTTAAGTAGTTTTTTCTTATTGGTCCAAAATGAGAGACTAAAAGGTAAGTAGAGGGAAAAACAGTACAATTATATCTAAACTAGACTGTGCCCCGCAGATTTACCCGCGTAGAAAACATACCCCCCCCCCTCTCCTTCCTGTCTGAATTACATGGATTTTCGAGATAAAAAGTATATTTGGTTTTAAGTTACTATAAGCTACCAAATAACGAAAACCGCATCATAATCGGTCCTGTAGATTTTACGTGATGGTCGAACAAATAGAAAAACTTACAAAAAATAAATATTTTAATATTCAAATAGATCCCTCTAACAAAACCCAGCTATTTTTTTATATCTGCAATGTACAGACAGCATTTTACAATTTATAATAGTATAGATAGATATGTAATTATACCTAAATATATATGAACATACGTATTATTTTCCCCATTTTCGGCGTAAATATCTAATCTATATCTAAAATATTAATCATAACACTATTTACCGTAAATATTTACATGAAAAATATTTTTTTACTTGACAGTAGTTTAAAATATGTTATTTTGTATCTGATGTAATAAAATGAGAATATATAATATACAATTATTTTTAGATCTCAAGCTAGTTATGAACGCCTCAATTACAAAGGTTTTACAGGTAAGAGTATACTGTGAACAAAATTACAAGTCTAGTGACCTTGAGTCTACAGTCAAGGAAGTTAAATGCTATATTTTCTACGGTCTTAGTTACTACAGAACAATTATGGTTGCCCATTCGCATGATAATTACGTTTTTTTCACTAATTTTTATAATAAAGTATTTTGTACCCATTTAAGTGATTTGAAATAGCCTAAGTTAACTACTTTAAAATTTATTATACAAACGTTTTTACATTTTACAATAAATATATGATGATTAAGCCTAAGGTTAAAATGTTGCAAAAAATTGCAAAATTACGATACTGTCAGTGATCATTTTATTGCTTTTACTGATTTACATTTTTAAGGGCTTTTAAGATTCACTCAGAAAATAATGCACAAACAATTATCATTCTTAGTAAAAGCAAATATTTTATCCCTGCCTAACCTTTCAAAAAGAACAGCCTTTCGGCAGTACACGTGTCGTTTTAGTTATTTGGAACTGAAATATAGTAAAAGCTTTTATAACTAATACTAAAAAAACAATTACTGAAAATATATCTTGAGAACACTTTTATAAAAACCTCAATAAAAATTTAAAAATTCTGAAAAAGATTTATTAGAATTAACTTTGTTTTGTACCAACTCTCTTAGTCTATTGCATCACTTTTGAATTGTGATGTTTTTTGTTTCCATTCATTTCAATTTATTTAGATTTAATTTCTAAAATGATTAATTATATAATATTTTTAGCTTAAGGTTTATAACATTTAAGTACATTATCATTTTGTATTGCAAATTTATTGTATAAACCAAGCACAAAAAGGCGCAAAATTATAAAAGGTTATGGTCCACGATTTTGAAAATAATTATGTTACAAAAATAATCAATAAAACGCTTATTTATTAATATCCATTTAATACTACGTAAGTTCTTATATGATATAGTAGCTATGGATTAATTTAAAGTGGTAGAAGTAGAGGTTATGACATTAAATGTCATGAAAACTATGAAATCAAGTCGACATAGGTGAAGGCTAGTAGAAAAGTGGATAAACTCACCATTACATGCATTCCCATGCGGCTGTTCATAGTGATGCATTGCTCGAAGCACCGTGATGCGTGTGAAGGATCGCGCCCTTTCATGTCACAAGCGAGACTAAATGTGCGACCAACAGGCCGACTGAAACACTGGAGCTTCGCCCCCCACCCGCTTCACTCTGTCCCGCATGCGCCAACTGAATTACGCCGTTATTCTTCTGAACAACTCTCGTACTCGTGAATGAGTCTGATGAAATACTATGCTCTGTATCCGTCTACCTCACTCAACAATGTCACATAATTTTGTGTTTATAATAGTTCCATGCACTATTTTCTTGACATAATTGTATTTATCACCTGTTTCAAGGTACGCTAGTCATCAATAAATTTCATATGGATTTATTAAGTGACGAATTTTTACAAAACTTTAGCGTGAAAGTAATCAAAATTATTTTAAAATATAGAGCTATCGTATCATAAGTTTCATGATTTTATTAGGCAATCTTTCAGTGTAGGTACTTAAATACACGTTCGATATACGGTTTTACAATTCAAAATGTAGTATAGAGGTTTTTCTGGATTTCTGGATATTAGTATGTTATATTATACTTAAATACATAATTAATCCTATAAAAATATACCTCCCTGTTTCTAGCAGTATAAAAATCTTAATTTAATTTCAAAATTAAATATAATTAAGCAATTATATACATCATACGGTCTGTCTACGATAGATCTCATCATATAATTTGCGTGATGTAAATTAAATTAAAGGGCCTGAATTAAAATAACAGCCCAGTTCTCAGTTTTTTGCGTGATATGAAAACAGAAAAAAAACACAATTAAAAAAAAGGTACTGTATAAAGGTTTGTATGTCTGCTTGTGCGAGTTAATCTTCTGAAGAGCTGAGCGGATTATTATGAGACTTTCACAGGCTGCAGATATTCAGGAGCCTTAGTCGGATACTTCGGAAAAGTATCGATGAT